>CAUYMX010126444.1:0-43869 GCA_963573855.1 Lepilemur septentrionalis
TTTTTTATTTCAGCATATTATGGGGGTACAAATGTTTAGGTTACGTGTGTTGCCTCCCCCCTCCTCCCCCTGGAGTCAGAGCCTCAAGCATGTCCATCCCTCAAATTACTAGTTTATCTTAATCTTAATTTCTTCAGAATAAAACTCTACAGTGTGCATAATGTGTAAAAACTGTAATTTTCTTAATTTATAAAGATAACTTCCTCATGGCATTTGACTTTCTCTCTGTTCAGCATCTCCTCTGCTGACCCTATAAATTTGGGGTCACCTCCAGGATGTGTTCACTATTTCCTACTCCCCTTCCCCAGCCTGTGATGGATGCCCTTCTATTTACTCCTGTACCTGCTACATATCTCATACCAACAATGATTTTGTAATGTACAATTCCTTATCTGTGTTCCCACTGTGTTCCCACTGTGCTTTGCTTAATTTTCAGATAAGACCTTCACTCCAGTCCATCCCTAGCATGACATAGTATCTGGCACATCAGGGACTATGCCACCCCCACCTAAAATGTAAACTTCTGAACTTAGGGGTTTAATTTATTCATCTCTATGTCTAACTACACATCTAACAATCTGCCCACAGCACAGTGCCTGACAATCGCAATGTCGTCAAATGCATGTTGAATGCTCCGTTGTAATAATTTGTATATATTTCATGATGTTTAGCATAACAACTAACACATTATGAGATCTCAACAATAAAGAACAAGTTTTGAATTGACGGGAATTGAATATAGATGCTCTTTGACTTATCATGGAGTTATATACCAAGAAATCCGTCATAAATTGAAAATATCATAAGTAGAAAATGCATTTAATACACCTAACCTACCAAACATCATAGCTTAGCCTAGCTTACATCAAATGTCCTTAGGAACAGTTACGTTAGCCAGCAGTTGGGCAAAATCATCTGGCAACACAATATAGTATAAAGCAGTTGTCCCCCAAATTTTTGGCACCAGGGACCAGTTTCATGGAAGACAATTTTCCACGGACTGGAGAGTGGCAAGGGGGGGTTTTGGGATGATTCAAGTACATTACATTTATTATGCAGTCAAACCTCTCTGCTAATGATAATCTGTATCTGCAGCCACCTCTCCAGCGCTAGCATCACCACCTCTGCTCTACCTCAGATCATCAGACATTAGATTCTCATAAGGAGCTCGCAACCTAGATCTCTCACATGCATAGTTTACAGAAGAGTTTGGGTTCCTGTGAGGTCCTGTGGCTGACTGGGAGCTGTGGCTGGCTGCTGCTGCCCAGAATCGCAACAGCATCACAACATACATAGCTAGCCGGGGGAAAAAATCAAAATTCAAAATCTGAAGTATAGTTTCTACTGAATGTGTGTTACTTTCACAAAGCCATAAGTTGAACCACCAGAATTCAGGGACTGACTGTCTATATGTGGTGGTATGAAAAGTAAGACAAAAGATTAAAGTTTACTTGAAATACCAACAATACTATAGAGGATGTTGAAGTATTGGAGCAAGGGTTTATTCTGTGAGTACCAGACACTAAAATTGTGTAGACTCAACCACAGTGGTTCTGTGGTGAATCTGTCTGACTGGTAGTGCTAGAACAGAGAAGCCTCTTGCTCTGTGTGTGTGTGTGTGTGTGTGTGTGTGTGTGTGTGTGTGTGTGGAGGTAGGTGAGGCAAGTAAGGGCTGTTCTGGAAGGAACAAGAAAAGTTTTGCTCTCTTCGGGCATACGAGAGGAAAGGAAGAAGACAGACTGAACATGATCAAACTGTTCTCCCAAGGTTACCCCTCAGGGACATTTTCCCACCAGCTCTGACGCAGAATGGGTGAACAGGTGAAGAGAGGCCATATTGTTGAACATTCCTCATATGGAGAGAGAGAGCAAGAGCAAGGAAATGACATCTATTAGACATATTGAATGAATACAAAAAAGTACACAAATGTACTATCATCAGATTCCTGCAACAACAAGAAGAATATATATGGATAGCCATGGAAATTCTGCATCATTTTTTCTCTCTCAAGTGAATAAACAGTGGCACCCGAAAACAGAAAAATAACGACAACAGCAACAACAAAAAAACCAAGTTCACACCTGACTCTAAGACATATCACAAGGTGGGAAAACATAGTAGGAACCAAGAGTCATGTTTCAAATCTAACACACAATAGCTATAATACAGCCCCCAATTTTTGGTATGTGTCCTGCTAGAAAGTATGAATGTTAAATTTAAAAGCATCGATCATTTTCAAGGTGTATTCACAGTTTATAAACCATTAACTCATTCTCATTCAGTCCCCTCATTCCTTATATTCTTCTGCTGTCTCGACTGACTCTTTTCCACTTCCATAATTACCTCATTCTGTCTTTTCTCCTAGTCCCAGATCAGTTATTTTATGACCTTCAACATTTGCCCCAAAAATACATGGCACCACCTCCCTCTTCTAAGCCTCTGTTTTACCCTAAAGCAGATGTGCATATGCATATGTAATACATTTTGGACGAAGGTTCCTTGATTTTTTTTTTTTTTGCTTCCTGCTCAAAAACGTTATAGTGCTCTATTTTACAGGAAGCAGAAAATTTTATGAGTTCAATTTAGTTTGCATTCCAAAACAGTAACTGAAACCATCCGTTTGCTCCATTTGCTTACAAATAAGCAATTTATGGCTTGAATGAACTCTTTTAGTGATTACAGTTTTCAGGCAGGAGGACATAGTATTTAATATCTTAAAAAATAAATATACCTCTCATAAATTTAGGGAGACACATGATAAAATAACATGAAAGCATTCATGTTGCAAAGGGGCAAATGAGTTTGCAGCACACAAGAAAAATTGCTCTGCAAGAGTAACGGAACGGTTGTGGTGGTATTATCACCCATGGCAATCTCCCTCTATCTTACCCAGGCAGCTCCCTGAAATAGTAAGTACTGCATTCTACCCAATTAACGAGGAAGTCTAAAGTATGTGATGGCAGTATCAGTGAACTACACTTTGAGCTGTCTGTCAGAAAAACATGACTTAAACACAATATCTCAGTTAAATGTTCAAATAAAGAATAACTCTGTACTCGCTTTTGAGCACAGGAACTAGTCCTGTTTTTACTTTCTGGTGGTTTGGGGGATATATGATTTTGGAGGACAATAGCATAGAGTAGTTTGCATCCTGAAGCACAGTTTAAAGGAAAACTTACATGTTCCAACTTACCTATATCTTTTCATTTTTGATTTTTTTGTAATTGCAAGAAAGTGACACATCTAGCCTCCGAAGACGAACTTAATATCTTTTCGGGGTAAATATTTATTTCTTTGTTAATTTAAAATATATGAGTTGTTACTTTGTAAAGTCTCATTGTGACTACAAACTTCCATTGCCTCAATCAATATGAATTCTTTAAAGGAGTAAAATACTTCAGAAAATATCTTAAAATTTTTAGTCATTTTAATTTAGGGTTTTAACTAAATTTCCTGGTATATTACATTATTATTTTATAAATTATTTTTCTTTTTTATTATTTTTCTTTTTTTATTTCAGGATATTATGAGAGTACAAATATTTTGGTTACATTTTATGTCTTTGCATATTTTGTAAATTATTAAAAAAGAACAATGATCAAAAGCGAGTCTATAATAACATCTCCATTGACCGAATTGTTTAAAATGAAATAGAATAAATAATAATTTATTTTTACTGGTCAAATTAATTTTTATAGGAAAGTACCTAATATATTGACAATCATAAAACTGTGTAATATATGTTTTGAGTTACTTCTTACATAAGATCATGTCACTAATAATTCAATTCTAATATATTAGATTCACTCCTTATATTTGAAGAAATTCAGGTACAAAAGAGATTAAATAACTTGTCTTAAACTCACCTAACTAGGAAGTGGTAGATCTAAGTCTTGAACCAAATATTTTTTATTCTGTTAGTATTGTCCTTTTGTTTCTATCATGTCCTGCTTCTTCTTTCTAATGTCTGTGCTTTTTATTTTATTTTTTTAAGGAAACCAGGCAAACTCAGCTTTCAAACAATAATTGAGTTGAAACCTAAAGAAAAAAATAAATTCTCATTTGTTCTTGATGGGGGAAATGTGTTTGAGTATGTAAGGTAGAAATCATTATTTAGTTGTGGCCCCTATACCGTATTAGTCAGTGTCAAAAGAGTCTATAATTCCTTTATGCATTTGCCTCATTTGACTGACAGTAATTGAGTTTGCTAAAGCTTAGAAATATTATATCACTGTAAGGGGGCCTCTCATTTCATTTTACTTGTAGTCCCTCCTGCTGCTCTGGATGATGCAAGCCAAAGTGAATATTTTGTTCTTTTACACGTAATTTTTACTTTCAATTCTTTGACCTTTAACTTATGGAAATAATAGCAGTTACTAGGACATCATTATAAGTGCACAATCAGCTATTTAATAAATCATTTTTAAATCAGGACTGAAAATAATATAATTCTTCCAAAAAGCTTATGTACAAATTGTATCACATAATAGAGATTAGAGAACTGTGACTACAAGGAAAGACAATATAAAGCAACTTAGAGATGAAGGTGTCTCCTCCCATCAAGTCAGTGTAATTTGTTGATTCGCAGCCATAGAAAGTCACTGCACTAGATACAGATATTGTTTTTTCTTCTGTGGACATTTCGATGACTATATTTTATATAACACTAAATAAGTTCATTGTCCATTGGCACATTCACACTGAGATGGCAGCATCAAAAAGATCAGTTTTCATGAGTTACTTTCTGTCATCAACTTCTGATACTCACCAAACTAAAAAGAGTAACAGCTGAACCGTGTCTGCAAAAGGTTAAAGGACTTAGACTCAGTCAAAAGCCTAATGTGAACTCAGCTATACTAATTCCATAAAAGTGTTACCTAAGGGAGCGCTGGCAAGTGGGAATAGCAATAAGATTGGCTGTATAACTATAGATTTGAATATGGGTCTATGTTTCTCCTGTCGTTCATAGTTTCCCAAAAGGTGCGTTGTAATAATGACATAAAATTAGATGATTAGTGAAGAATGTCATTCTAACGATTTAAGGGTTACATAATAAAATAAAATGATGGATGTATCATAATCCTCCTACTTCCTAATGCACACCATGTTATGCTGTAGAAAAATCTGTACACATTTCTGTATAATAAAATACAAGTACACATTTCTGTATAATAAAATGTACACATTTCTGTATAATAAAATACGAATATAGTTTATGTAGTATGAGGGCCTAGTTTCACATAATTCTGTAATTATTAACTCACACTGATCCCTAAACCAAATATGGTCCCTGTTATTTAATCTCGTAGATTTTTGTATGTCCTTGTAGAACTTATCAACAATTAATATTCATTTATTATTAATTTTTAAGTTGTATTTATGCCTCCCTAAATCACAGCTCCTTGTAGGCAGAGACTGTGAGATTATATATCAATGCTTATCACAGGGCTTCACACAAAATGAGAGCTCAATAAATGTTTATTGGATGAATGAATGAATGAATGAACGAATCTATAAAACTCTCACACAACAGAAACAGAAAAAAATAACTTTAGGGCAATCACTAAAATTGTCAATGTTTTGTTTATGCCCTGATTCTTCCCACTTACAGTAAAAAAATTAATTTCCCCTTAGACTCACAAAAATGTACAAAAGGTACCCAATCTCTTGGCAACTGGACATTCTGAGTTGGCAAAATACAGTTAACTGCCTATGTTTGTACATAACTTTTATTAGAACACTATATGTCCATTTGTTTACTTATTATCTACAGTTGCTTTTGAGCCACAATAGCAATGTTCAGTAGTTGTGACAGAGACTGGCCCTTAAAGCCTGAAATATTTATTATTTGGTCTTTCACAAAGAAAAGTCATTGACCCTTTCTCTAAATGCTAGCTATGTGTTGCCATAATATATAAAAGCAAGTAATTCTAAATTTTGTCAAATCTTTCCAGTTTCTAATAACTGAATTGTTTACTACTACCCTCAATAGGTTTTTTGGAATAGACACTATTCCAAAATACCTTTCTTAATGCACTGTTCTCTATGTTAATTAATAATGTTAATATTGTAACTCTAAGCAATTTGTTAAAAAGCATGAATTATTTGCAAGAAACTAGGTTTCCTGTCCAACCCACAGAAGCTCAGTGAAGCAATTTCTTATTTCCTCATGATACAAAATGAAGACATTGGACATTTAATCAGCTGAAATATTCCTCTCCTTACTTACTTTTTCCCCCTCAAGTACACAGTCAGATCTCCAGGAAAATAATATAGTAATATATAGAATCATAAGAATTAAAATCACAGCTATTATTGTATTTTTTACTTTTCCTTTATAAATTTATTTTTAAATTAAGTAAAACAAAAAATGGCAATTACATGCATTAAAATTTTTATTATAACAATAATATTCATTAAGGTATGCAGAACATACAGCAAAAAGAATGCTGCTTATGATGCATTCCCTTAATCAAATATGGTGTAACTGAAAATATGTAACTTACGTAACAAACTGGGCAAAGGTATAGGATATTCTCATACCTGATATAAAGGAAAAATTGTATATATACTATCGAAAAGGTACATATCTTGAGAGACAAGAAGGGAAAAAGTCTGAATGTATCCTCTAATTCCCTTTTGTTTCACTTATCATTGTAGCCTGTTTATACTTGTGTTCAGTTCTTTGAAATATTCTTTTACACTTATTTATCCTTGTTGTCAATGCCTTGCTAACTTCGACCATCTCTTTAATTCGTCTACTGTTTTTTTCGAACTCCTGACCTTGAGCGATCCTCCCGCCTCGGCCTCCCAGAGTGCTAGGATTACAGGCGTGAGCCACCATGCCTGGCTTATCTACTCTTTTTTTTTTTTTTTTTTTAAATTAATGTTAGTAAGTTTTCTTTTGTTTCTGGCTTCATTTGCATCTTTTAAATATAATGCATTTTTATTACTATTGAATGATTCGTCTATCTCATCCAGAACTTTATTTCACTGTGTTTGTCTTCTGGTTCTTCCATCTGATCAGTTTCTCTCTGGCTGCCAAGCCCATATAGGTGGATTGCTAATTCACTTTGCTAGCTCAATGTATCTAGTCGTTGGGACATTCTAAGGCTGGTTATTTGGGCATGCTAAAAGGAATACCATACATCTTAAAAGAACCGTACAGTATTCAGGAGAAACAAAGTAGTCTATTAACATAACTAATAGCAACAAAGGCAGTTCATTTTGTGCTTTTGTAATTTTCCTCCTTAAATTCAAGTATTACCAAATAAAATTATATTTGCTGAATTAATACTGATATTTGAGGGTTATTATACAACTAGGTTATAGTGACAGACCTTCTTTCCAACGGTGTGTGACCAGTATGACTGAACAGTGTTCAGTTTAGGGAGTTAAATAAACAACAAAACATAAACAACAAAATTTTACTCTCAGTGAATAATTTGAGAAGAATAAAATAGTATTTGAAAATATCAGCATAAATTCTCAAAATTTTAAGGATTATTAAATTTTCAAACTTATGTCCAAGGAAATGAATGAATGAATCATGCTTTAAATTTACAACTTTTACTCATCAAATTTTTAAAAAACATAACACAGCACACACAAAAGAAAAATCACCTTTCTTGCACATTACTGTTTATATCATAGAGAAAGTTTTCCCATTTATTGTTAAGATCTCACAATACTAAAAGGATACTTCTTGTTGAAATTTCTCTAATAATATTTCTAATAATTTGAAAAAATGTTCAAAATCAATACATAGACAATATTGGTATTTTAAATATCTTAATTGCTAGGGAATGAATTCAGAGAATATAAATATTTTTCTCCAAAAATTAATGTTTTGCCCTTGCATTGAAAGCTAAAGTAAAAAGATATGTATAACTGAATAAAATGTATTTAAAAACATATATCACGTAACTGCATAATGTTTTCAGGTTTAAAAATATCATCCACGTAATAAAAGCTTCATTTTGCAGGTTTAAGTCACTGTGCACACCTATTTGCATACTTCTTCATGTTAAAATTCAAAAAGAGTGACTCTGAATGAAAGCTAAATGTGTGCTGAGAAGGTTCCATTATTGAGAACATAATTACCATATACACTGCCTTGCCCAGTTAATAATCCAGGAAAACTAAATGACAGGGCCGCAGTGAGAGGTGGTCACAGCTTTAATGACTGCATGCAAGAGGTTTCATAAATCTCCACTCAAATAAAAGGCTAACTCCTGGAAGAAAGGGGCATTAAAGTTGGGAAGTACTGGCAAACTGATTATAAATGAAATGAACCAGAATATGTATGTGTGTGTGTGTGTGTGTGTGTGTGTGTGTGTGTACACACACAATCCCTTTTAGTATTTTTTCATTTGATATTTCAGAGAGATATCTATTGAATTATTTAGCCTGTAACTCAGAAAAAGAAGGTGAAGTGCAAACCCAACTGTCAATTCACATTTAGTATACTTCTTTTATCTCCTTCTCTCTATCCACCAGTGCACATCTACATGTATATCTATATATGTATAGTCACATAAATATTTCTCTCACTACATAATATATACGTGTATATCTGTATATGCACTATTTTGTGATTTTTTCTTTATATAATGATATTTGAATGACATTTCATGTGCTGTTGAATTACCATTTTTCATTTAATATAATTTTTAGAATGGTGACAGGCATATGTATAACCCAACCCCTACAATGAATATAAGCATTCAAATTCTAGGAAAAATTATGTGCATGAATTTGTAGACGCAGATGTCTAGTAATTAAGGTGCTGTAATTGCCTTACAATTAACTCTCCATTTAACAATAGAGGAGAGATGGACTTTTTTTTTTTTTTATCACAAATAGCACAGCAACTTTTTATGGATAACGTGTCTTTAGATTTCCTGAAAGGACTTTTCTACCAGTCAGAGTTCAGTTTCAGGAAATAGAAACTACTCTAAGGCATTATTACACATGAAGAAATTACATACAGGAAACTGTCCTTATCAAAAGCATCGCCTGGGCTTTGAAGGTGGGTCTCCTTGAATAATAAATATCCAGACCTGAAAAGAATTTACCCACTTGGAGAGTCCTACCTCTTAGATCATGACTGGAAATATGGCAGAAACAAGAGCTTCTGCCTTTGCCAAAACAGCCCAACATTCAAGAGGCTGGAAAATGTGCTCCTGTTGCTGCAATGCAAGGATGAACCGCTAGGTCAAGATGCTGCACATCCTCTGCTTATGATCACCTAGGAAGCTGGGAATTGGGGTCTGCAGCAATACTATAAAAAATCCTGGCATCTCTTGAGCCTCATTTGCCAATGGTGATGACCAAAACCACAGTAAGATGGTTTCTGCTGAAGTCTTGCCTTTCAAGTGTTGCCACCTGATATCCACATGGTGGACTTAACGTGCTTTTAGGAGCTTAGTTGTAAGGGCACCTGGGAAATGTTCCTTTTATGTTTCAAATCTGTGCTAAATGAAGGTTGGAATAAGATAACATATTGGGAGCCTAATGCAAGTTACCTATTACCAGTGTAACCTCCACCTGGCAATAAAATGTTTTAAATAGAATGAAATAGCATACTGTAACAATATTTGCTCCATAAAAACAAATACATTTCAAATTTCACAGAATATCTTTGTTCTGGCAAGAAGAACAATTATTCCAGCAGAGACTTAAAAACAAAACAAGAAATTGAATAAATTTGGCAAAGAGAAGTTAAAATAGGAGACAGCACAGGGAATATTTTAAAATACTGTTGAGCATTTAATAGAGATGAATTCAGTGTGTTTGTCTTGAGATCAGTGGCAACGGGTAATCATGTGAAAATTAAAACTCAGGTTGAGACCACTTGCGATTAAAATTATTTCCCAAATGATTCACTTCATTAAACTTAGAAGGTAGTGACTTTCATGGAGGGAATGAGATTTTTAACTAGATATATACTATATGATAATACATATATACTGGTCTTTTTTAAAAACTAAGTATGTCCATTGAAATTATTTTATCTGCTTATTAGTTTTCTATTGCTACTGTAAAAACTTTTTCACAAATTTACTGGCTTAAAAAAAAAATTTATCCTCTTAGATTAGTTTTGTAGGTTAGAAGTCCAGCACCATCTCACCAAAATGAAAAAAAGATGAAATATATGCAGGGCTGCATTCCCTTCTAGAGGCTCTAGGGGAGAATCTAGTTCCTCCAGGTCTGCAGCTTCTAGAAGCCTACAGAATTCCTTGATCCCCTTTCTCCATCTTGAAATCCAATAGTTTGCAATTCTCCATGCCTTTCTTTTCTGCAGTTTTTCATTCTGCCTCCCTTTTTCACTTCTAAGGACTCTTGTGATTACACTGGTCCCAGCTGGATAATCCAGGATAATGTCCCAATCTACAGGTCTGTACCCATAATGACATCTGTAAAGTTCCTTTTGACATGTAAGGAAATATAACTGAGTTCTGGAAGTTAGGACACATTTTTTTTTTGGAGGGCCCATTATTCTGCCTGGTGGTTTGCTAAGAGTTAAGAATAACAAATGCTGACTGAAATTTATTATGCAGAGAAAAGCTCTTAGCTGTGAAATCTAACTTCCTCTTGTATTATATATGTTATTGCATGTATAATAAAAGGGGTACAATTTAATATATCCTATAGAATTGTCTGAAAGTTCATATCCTATTTGTTGATTACTGAATATATGCGTGGAATACTCAAAAATAAAGTTGACTTTATAGTAATAAGTTCATAGGAAAAATGATATATTATTTTTAGATAATTTTATGAGCAAAGAAAAGCTTGTTCATGTACTATAAAAATTCTTTCAGAAAATGTCTGAACATCTAAATTATTTTTTAACATTCAACTATAGATTTAACCTAACACTTGGATCTATTTACTTACTAACTATAATAAAAAACGGCACTGTTACAAAATATGTAGAAATGTGCCTATTTACTGTGTCAGGATGGTTGTGGCTATAGAAGGATATTGATTTAGATAAAACTGACCTAAAGGTGATTTCAATTCGGGAGAAATGAATATAAGAGGTACAACATGCAGTTTATAGGTTATGGTTCTTGAGTAAAGAACGTCTGTACTGTTGACACAAACATAACATGGAAACATGAAGGCAGAGATTAAACAGAGACACGACATGAGCCCTGCTGAGTATGTGTAAACTGATAAAATACAGATGTGTGACCCAAAACTCAAATTAGGTATGGATGCAAACTATCCATACACAATGTATACTTCTTAAAGAAGGTGGAAGTATACACGTGCAATTCACATTTCTGTCAAAACAGATTAAGAACAGCACCGCTGCTGTAAGTAGAGCTTCCGCAGGCTCCGTTAACAGGCATAACGTACATTTTTTCTGGCTCTTTCCCTCACTGGCTTATGTACAACATTAGCCTCCCGTCTGGCCCCTATTCTTTTCACCTAAGTATTTTGTATTTCCCAGGTTGTCTCACATGGGGACAGAACTGCCTCTTCTGACTGCACCTGCCACCTCTCCAGGGTGCTGCTACTGTCTTCACTCACTGAGGTTGAGTTCACTGGGAGAAGCCTTTGAAGCCCGGCTGCCTCCTGTACATGCTGGGGGGTTTTTGTTGTTGTAGTTGTTGTTTTTCCACTGGACACCACCCCATTCACGCCATGGATGTACTAGAAATACGCATAAGTTCTTAGGTGGCATAAAATGAGAGAGTGTTTTGCTACTTTTTCAGTAATGGAATATGTTAAAAAAAAAACAACTAAAATGTTGTACTTGGGTCCTGAAATGCAGCATTTTACTGCAACGCTTCTGTCTCTCTGCTGACAGTCCTCCCTTTTCTTTGGAGTTAGAGAGGAGAGATCCAAATGACTGATCTTTTCAAACTCATAATTTCTCTTCATTCTGATAACCAAGGCTTTATTATTCAGACAACTTCCCTTCTGCCTGGGGCCTCCTTCCCTTCCACTGAGTTCTCTCAGGAGAGCCTCAAACCTCCATGCAAAAGGACTTTGTGTGGCCATCCCCACCGACTCAGCAGATAGGCATAGACACTTCTGAATAATACGACACAGCTTAGACAAGCTGAAATCTACATGCGTTGACAACACCCATCACCTTTAATAACAGAGCTGTCACAGGGCATAAAAACTTTTAAAAAGCACAGAAATATATGTGAAAAAATGGGTAAGCCTCATTGATAAGAAGCTAAAAACACAGCAACCAAATATCAAGTTAATCTAGCTAGCACTGAGAAAACTTTGAATCCAATCATAAAAGATCATAAATCTACTTTTTCCCAAGTTTGGGAGAGGTAAATAGCTACAGAGAGATTTTAGGACATATTTGGCATGTCTGGGTCAGAATGAGGAAGAAACAATTTCTAAACTTACCCTCACTTCACCCAGACTTGATACACGTCCTGTTTTGTGACCAACTTGCCTTCTGCAGATACCTGTGGATAAATTCCCAGAATAGTGCTGGAGTGAAGGGATTTTGTGGAATTCATTTTATCTCTGTGAAGCACTTTTGCAATGATGCTTTCCACCTGACAATATTCCTAGCCTCTCTGCTGGAAAAAATATTCTGTTCATTTAAGTGGAATACAAATCTTCTCTTACACATGAATTTAAAAAAGAAAGATAAAAGAATTGGGGCTGATATCACCTCTCTCTACTCATAGGAGGGGAATATGTTTTGAAAATAATTGAAAAGTTGATTAGCTGTTTACTCTTACAATTTGACATAGCAAATTTGGATATAGCCTGTGGCTTAAAAAGTTAAACATATGTGGGGAGTAATAAAGATTGTCTTAAATATTCCTAAACCTAACACTATATGTTATATGGTGGAGGAATTTAAACAATCTCTTGTTGATTATGTTGCTTCCCCTCTAAGAATGTTATTTTTAGCATTGTTTTATAATGTGTTTTGTTACTTGTGTTATTCACAAGTCAGAGAAGAAACTATTCTTCAACCTAAAGTATAGCTAAATTGTTAAATCTTTAATTGAAAATTAGTAGAAAATGTTTCCTACTCATATTTCTTATTTCCTACTATTGTATATCATATGAATTTTTAATTTAATTGTATCCTACAGCTTTTTTTTTTTTGAGACAGAGTCTCACTCTGTTGCCCGGGCTACAGTGCTGTGGCGTCAGCCTAGCTCACAGCAACCTCCAACTCCTGGGCTCCAGCAATCCTCCTGCCTTAGCCTCCTGAGTAACTGGGACTACAGGCATGTGCCACCATGCCTGGCTAATTTTTTCTACATATTTTTAGTTGACCAATTAATTTCTTTCTATTTTTAGTAGAGATGGGGTCTCGCTCTTGCTCAGGCTGGTTTCAAACCCCTGACCTGCAGCGATCCACCTGCCTCAGCCTCAAGAGTGCTACGATTACAGGCGTGAGCCACCGTGCCCGGCTATCCTACAGCTTTTTAAAAAGGCAGATTTAATTGGTGTAGATACTAAAGTAGATGAAAATTGAAGAATCTTATAAGTGCTGTCATAATTTATCCAGCTTACAAAAGATAAATACCTTAGTGGTTAGTGAAACTCATTTGTCACTATGCCTAATTTCAATATAAAATAATTTTATTATTTTATTTCGAGTTTTTCTATGATGAGAAATATGTCTAACTTAATAAAAATTCCATCAATATTTTGAAATAGAACAGGCAAAAGTAAAAGAAACTGTGTGAAACAAAAAAAGTATGATTAGAAAGTTAAATATATAAATATAATAAATGTATTCTGCATGCATTCCATAAGGCATTTTCCCCAATATGAGTTATTATCTGATATAGATTGTTACCTCATTTTCTTATGACTACGGAGAGATTTTAGTCAGAAAATAAAGGGAAATATTATTTTTATACCTATTTCCATGACTAACAAATTCTGTTTTACTCAATACTTATACAGGAATAATATCTGTGTTCTATGTTTGCTTTCTTATGTTTCTTATGTTTTAGTCTCTTTGCATTGTGATATTATCAGCCCAGTTTTGATAACTGTTAAAGTAGACACTAAGCCAGAGCAGAGTTAGGAAAGACAGGTGGGTAGACAGGAACAAAGTCACTGCAAATGACTAACATCTCTTGTATGTTGCTATGACATTTAGCTTATAAGAAAATTCATTGCAACTAAGAAATATTATGTAACACTAGATATATATTTTTTATATCTATAGATATTTTTAAGTGAATCTCCATCTTCATAAGAGTGATTTTCATAAAAGATCACAATTTCAGAAGTCAAACATTTAATCATTCGTATAAAAATCAAAGTAAATGTGGAAGAAAGAATATTCATGATGAAATGGGAAAAATAACAACAAACAATTCAGTCAATGAGCTAGGAATTTTCACTGCAACAATTGTGAAAATAAGCATTCATTTCTAAATGTAGGGACTTAAGAGTTTTCCATAATCTTCCCTTATTAACATTTTAATATCTGCCTTCTGGCATCTGTAATTTTGAGGAGAAGTCAGCCACTAATCTTTTTGAGGTTCACTTATATGTGATAAATCATGAATGAGCCCTTTTACTCTTGATAATTTCAAGATTTCTTTCTTTCTTTTTTTTTTTACAGTTTTATTTCAGTGTATCTAGCAGTGAGTCTTTCTGAGTTTAGTTTGTTGAGCTTTTTAGATGCATAGATAAATAGTTTTCATCAAATCTCTGGTGGTTGGAGCCAATATGTTTAAAACATATTACTTTCCATTTTTCTCTCTCCTCTCCTTCTGGGATTGCAATTACAAGAACGTTGGCTTGATGATGTCCCATAAGTCTCTGGGCAGTTTTTTTTTTTTACATTCTTTATTCTTTCTGGTTTTTTTCAGACTGCATAAGTTAATATTGTTTGGGCTTCAAGATTGCAAATTCTTTCTCTTGCTGTGAGTTTTCTATGATCCCCTCTAATGAATTTTTTTATGAAAATTATTGTACTTTTCCATGCCACCAGAATTTATTTCCCTTCCCTCCCCTCCCCTCTCCCTTCTTCTCTTCACTTCCCTTCCCTTCCCTTGATCTATTTCATGATGTTCTCTTCTTGATGAGGCCCTGTTATGTATTCTTCTAATTCTTTCAAAATGGTTGCTGAAAGGACGGCTAACATATTTTCTGCAATATATCCTCAATAAACAAACCTCACAACTAAATATGCTTAACTCATGCATTATTCTGGAAAAAAAAAATCTTTCCTGAAAGTTGAAACCATTATTTTAATATAAAAACTAATTTCTCTCTCTTCTTTCTAGATAGGAATTTTTAAATTATACCTATGCCTTAAATTGTATTATGTTACTGTTGTCATGTTTCAATGTGAGTTTCAGAGTAAGCCTATATTTTGAAATTTTTTCTTTAAAGATATTAATACAGAGAATCTCAGCTATAAGTGCATATGAACTTATAAAGAAATTTAGAATATTATTTCATATTTTAATATACATTCTGACATTTTACTGAGCCCTATGCTTTCTAGGCTGTAACATAGAATTAGTGTGTGTGTGTGTGTGTGTGTGTGTGTGTGTGTGAGAGAGAGAGAGAGAGAGAGAGAGAGAATATGTGTATATTTAATGTGGTCTATATTAGTTCTTTTATTAATTTTCTGGTCTAAATAAATACCCAATAGTCATTTGGAGCAGCCATTATTCTCACGTGAGGTAGCAGGGTCTTAAATGGATATATGACGATCTTAATTATTACTCTATATAACCTGTGTCTTCATCTACTGGGGATGCCATAATAAAATGCCATGCACTAGTGGCTTAAACAACAGATATTTACTTTCTTTAAGTTCCAGGGTCGGGAAGTCTGAGATCAGCAGGCCAACATGGTGAGTTTTTAACCCTCAAAACTCCTGTACTAATAAATACTACACGGAAAACATAAAATTGCTATTTATTTTTAATCTAGATTTAGGAGGGCACCACAGAATTCTTAATATGTCTTTGGCCTCTTCAGTATAATCCAGCATAATTTATCATACTGACCTCGCCAAGTATACTGTTCTAAGAATAGAAAAGTGCTGCTGACACTTTTCTAGATAAATGAAGTAAATGAGGTATAACAAAGACTGCTCTGCCCTAACTCGATTTTGCTTCTCTACAAGAATGTGGTTGTTTCAGGGAGCGATTGGTTACAGTTTATAGAGATAATGACAAATTTCTCAATAGTAGAAAAGAACCAGCCTGTTCTTTATTCCAGGAAAAAAAAGCATTTGAAGTTATTACCTTTAAGTAATACAATATTTAGAGACAGTTAATGTTGATTTTTTAAAGTAGCCCAGCATTTTACCTATAAATAAAGGAATTCTCATTTGGGGACCTAAAAAAATTCCTCAGTGAATTTCACAATACATATTCAAGTGTGAATAATTATTGTCGAGATTTCATTTCTTTAAAAGATTCTAGAGAGTATGCAAGGTCTCAAAAAATAAAAGAGATAGGCTAGTAGAGTTATAAAAAATAAAGGCTTAAGTAATAAAAAGTCCCTGGGAACACAGAATCACATTTTCAAATGAAACTGTTTATATTTAAACGCTATGGTTAAGAGAACAAAGAGAAACAAAGATCTCTATGCTAAATATAGAGATCACATAATGCGAAAATATACATTATTGATGTAAACCAGACATAAATTGAAGAAAGCAACTCAATCTATTCTATAATTTTTGTATTCTCTATTTTTCTCATATATTTTAGCTTATGTGATAGTCTATTTTAAAGTCTATGCATCTTTTGTAACCCCAAGTAGTAATCCCTGCATTTACAAGCTCTGAAAATCCACCTTAAAAATGTTTGCTGAACATGTACTATGTGTGTATGCAGAGTTATTCTTTGTTTTGTTTGGTAATGTCTTTCTCTGTGTCTCTGCCTTCTTATTTATTTATGTGTAAGTAAATATGCATGTAAATACTTAAATTATTGGTTTTAACAGTACTACATATAAAGCTGTAAAATTGCATTTCTTAATATAAAAAGTAGTTTTCAACTAATTCTAATACAAAAATATATTGTTAACTCTGTCACCGTGTATAATTATATATCTAAGAATTTCTAAGAGTAAGGAATAGAAAAATACTTCTCTCTCACTGTATGTGTGTATGCATATACATGTGTGTATAGGCATGCACATGTATTTTATTTATTTGCTTGTATTCATATAAACACTCTTAAAATATTATTTATTTCATTTTATTTTTTATTAAATGAAAATATGATAAGGCAGAATGCTGAAGGAATGTTAATAAATGTTTTAAGAATTTGCTTTTATGTTAGGAACATTCCAATTCCTCTCTTTTAGCTATTTTAACGTATACCCTAACTTATTGTCAATTTGTTGTGCTATCAAATATTGTCCATTCTATCAAACAAAGAAATGTGAAATGCCTGAGGGGATGAATATCTCAATTACCCTGATTTAATAAATTCACATTATATGCTTGTATCAAAACATCACATGTACCCTGTAAAGATATACAACTACTATGTACCCATAAAAACTCAAAATAAAAATAAAATTTAAAAGAATTTGCTTTTATTCTAAAATATGAAAGTGATAGAAGAATAAGTTTGGTAATTTTCTAATTATAAATGTTACCTCTAGGTAGCCTATGTGGTTTTAAATTATGAATCCCACATCATATTGTTTTGAAGGAATGAAAAATATACCACTCTAGCATATTGACCATCGTGAATTAAAAGCACATGAAAAACAACAGGTACAAGATCACTGTGACCTTACTCCTGTTTCTTAAAAGCAGAGATGAAATTCTCATATGAAAGATGTACCACTCTAATCATCAAGGACGGGAAGTTCAGAAACAGAGAATTCTGTACAGATTTTGTTAAAATAACTCTTATCTTTTAAGTCTCCTCACAGAATATAGTTGCTTTTCCCCAACTTATTACTCATTGTTCAGTTCAGTATGTGTTTGACCTTAACTCCTTCTTTAGGTCTTCATTTCTTTACCAGGGCTCCCATGCCACATAAACTTTGTGTTAAGTCAACTTGTGTGCTTTCCTCCTGTTCCTCTCTCTTATGTTGATTTAATTCTTGGATCCAGCTGGTAGTCCTAAAAGGATGGAGGTAGAGTTTTGCTACCCTTACAGTCTGATAGAGATCAACTACTATATTCAAAAAATTTATATTTTATTTTCATAAAAATGCTTATTTCTATGCTTTAAACAATCTTTAAGAAAGCTTTCATTTTTTTCTGATCATTAGCTTGGCTTTTAACACATAACAAATGTTGCAATTTTTCTCATATTATTTGTATAGTTTTAAGGAAAAGCTGCTAAGAAGAAATATGGGTTTTTTTACATGTGAAAGGTAGGTGTTGAGTAATGTTACTAAATACCTGTACGATTAGTTACAGAATGATATTCTGTTAGTAATCCCAAATTTCAAAACAGAAGGAAAGGAATGGAAATAATTAATTATGTGTAGCATGACATGAACAAATAACACATGAAAATCCAGCAAAAATGTTTGTTTGATGTTAGAGTTCAATGTGTATTGGTTGTTTCACAAAGGAACATCACCACCAAAATAAAGAAACACTAATTTTCAAAAGTCTTCTATGTCGACGCACTGTAGTTTATAGTTCAGGGAGAGAATCACTATCTGTTCAGTCTGTAAGGGCTTTGGCCTTCAAAGTTTCAAAGAATTAATACCATCGTTAAATACAAGAGCAGTGAGAGTTTCAGCATCACCAACTTTATCAAAGTATAGTCTGACATAAAATTATTTTTGTTGTGTTTTTTTGTTATTATTTATTTTGTTATTGAGCTACAGAGTCAAACGCATTTTCTTCTGAATTATTACAACTGACTATAGCTCCTTTACACTGATTAAGCAATCAATAACTCTTTCAACTGATGCAGTATTCTAACATATTTTCACATCTTATCTTTTTATAAATGTATACACTTTTTTGAATTAATATTGGCATTAGAAATAGACAAAATCATCATAAAATACAAAAATGCATAAAATTTGTAGCTTATTCTCACGTTCTTTCCAAATTCCAGGGTAGAATTCCACCTTTAAAGGATAACTCCTGGCCAGGTGTGGTAGCTCACACCTGTAATCCTAAGCACTCTGGGAGGCCGAGGCGGGAGGATCGCTCAAGGTCAGGAGTTCAAGACCAGCCTGAGCAAGAGTGAGACCCTGTCTCTACTAAAATAAAAATAAATTAGCTGGACAATTAAAAATATATAGAAAAAATTATCCAGGCATGGTGGCACATGCCTGTAGTCCCAGCTACTTGGGAGGCTGATGCAGTAGAATTGCTTGAGCCCAGGAGTTTCAGGTTGCTGTGAGCTAGCCTGATGCCATGGCACTCTAGCCCAGGCAACAGAGCAAGGCTCTGTCTCAAAAATAAACAAACAAACAAACAAATAAATAAATAAAGGATAATTCCTAGTTTCACACTCTATATACCTACACTTTGTGGAAGTAGTTTGCAAACTCTGCCTTGGCTTTTCCAGAGAACTAACTTTCTCGGAGGCAGCTTAGGGCAGAGACTACTATTGTACCTAAATGTGTTCTTTTCCATTTTTCAGCCTTCCTTGCAAATACTTAGGCCATGTGACTGACGTCTTGCAAGAGAATGTTGAACAAAGTGTTGCCTTACTTCCAGGCCTGGCACTTAAAGCATCATGAAGATTCTCATAGATTTCTTTAGCTCCTCAGTCTCCCTGATGGAGGGAACCCTTGAGGTTATGCCATGATGACTCTAGGGGACCATACAGCAAAGCGAAAGACCTCTTGATTGCTGAATCACTGCTTACATAAGAGTGACCCAGGAAAGCCACATGACCTCCCTGCCAGGCTACAATGTAATCAAGAATTAAATCTTACATATGCCACTGAGATTTTTTACTGGCAGCTAACATCAATTACTCTAATTCATCAGCAAAAGGATATTTGCAAATTTTAGAAAACTAATTTATTTTATTTTATTTTAAGCAGAAGAGAAGACAGTATCTAGAATTGATTCATGGTATCTACATCTGAGTGTTCTCTCAGATTTTGTAAGTCTGAGCCTGGGTTATAAATCTGTATAATGCTGGATACAGTGGAGCCATCATTAATGGAAGAGTAGAAACTGTCAAGATAGTTTCAAGCTGATGATAGATCTTTTAATGATTATTTAGTCCCAAAACATACACTAAGCATCTTGTAGACATACAAAACAAATAAGCAAAAAGTCAGCATTTAGGATGTTCATCTCTTGGTGGGTAGTATGTAAATGTATATGCAAATGCATTTCTTTGCTTGGGGTTTCAGTTTTGATTTGTTGTGAATAGATGCTATAGCATTGAGAAGAGACTATGGAATATATGGGAAGGAGACCATGCTATAAGGAGATCATTCATGATTAATTTATTATCTCTAAGATCAAATATTCTACAATTGTTGGCATATTTTATCCTCTTACAGCTTAGGTTTAACTTCCTGACTGTAATAAGATATATCTTCTATAGAGAAAAATATATACGTATATGTGGTTCATTATGATAATTCCTCAGAAATGTCTTTAAAACTAGAGTACATTAGGCCAATTATATTTTAAATCATTTGCTAAAGTGCTTAATGTTGATTCCCAACTATCTAAAATATTACACTGAATTTGCCTCACAGTAATTTTCCTTTCAAATATTTCTTTCCAATGGGATTTTTGACAAAGAAAGAAGAAAGTTATCTTTTAACTTTTTAATTCTTTTTTTTTTCCATTTGGAAATGAATTTTGACCTTGTTTTATTTCAGATAACTGAGAAACCATTCATCTTGGCAAATTCTAACTTTTGGGAAAGAAATGACAGTTTTTCATATTGCATTTTTATATCCAAGTGAGCATCTTGAACATTCAAGGTAGTTAAAATGGTAAATTTTGTTATGAAATTTTTACCACAATAAAAAGCCTATATTTTTTTTCTAAAACATAAACTTGCACTCATTTTTTTTATATTTAAATGACCTTCAGTAATTTTTTAAGTCTTTATCAAACTTAGGAAATATTTTTAATAAGTAAAGACATTAATATTTAATTTCTGGTCTCAAATTTCTTTGTTCCCTTCTCTGCCTCAATTTGCTTATTATAATGTATAGAGATGAACAAAAAGAAAAAACAGAAAGAAAAGAAAAGAAGAAAGAAAAAAAGGAAGGGAGCAAGAGAAAAAATCTAATATTTTTGTAATTTGTGTACAATAAAGATCTCGAAACCTAAGTTTTCCATTCAGAAAAAGCAAATGAAATTACAGCAGTGTCCACAGGTTTAATATAACAGTTAAATTTGAAAATATGCAAAATCTTGGAAGAAATTCAGAATAGCAGAGAGTTGCACATATATTACATTATGGGACTGAGTAAAGATTGATTTAGTTACACATTTAAATAAAATGTTAGATTCAGGAAAGGGATACTAATAATAAATAGAATACAGTTCAAAGAGAAGAAACTTAAGCGTGACATAGGTAAGAAGGAAAAATCTAAAAGCAACACTATTTTCTCTTTGTGTATTCTTTTTGTTTAAAAAATTGCAATAACTGTTTTGTCCAGAAATCTTTGGAAACTAGGAAATATTAGGTTAACTGATACTTGAAAATATTTATCGATGATGAAAATAGTTCGTTTCAAAGGAGCCAATTAAGTACCTTCCTTAATTATTAAGTTCTTCCAATAGCTAATAGACACAAGATCTGTGCTAAAAAAAAAAAAAAAAAACTCCCCAAAATAATAATAATTTCTATAAAAATCACTTTTAGTGGCATTTGCTTCCACTTAAAAAAATCTGATTATCATTATGTGAGTCAGCACTAATCTGCTAATTAGTGGTATTATTTTGATTAAAATGTATTTCTGAATCTCAGTCTTAATACCATTGTAGCTCTTAGTCTTTGCTGCTCTGTTGGTTGAGATAGATACTTTTGTCTTAGTTTCAATTTATTTAGTATAATAAAAATCAACCTTTTAAGTTTTCTAAATTCTAAATTTCATTTTTTATCTTGTTACGGGTTGAATTGCAGAACCCCAAATTTATGTGCTACTTGAAGTCTTAACCCCTACTACCTTAGAATGCAGCTACATTTGGAGATAAGATCTTTTAATGGAATGATTAAATTAGCTGAGGTTTTTAGAGTGGGTATTAATCCAATATGACTGGTATCTTTATAAGAAGAGGAAATTTGGTCACACAGAGAGACACCAGACCTGTACGCACAGAGGAAGGACACATCAGGACACAAGAAGGCAAGCCAAGCAGTAAGGCCTAAGGGGGAAAAAAAACCCAACAACTCTGCTGACACTTTGGTCTCTAACTTCCAGCCTCTTGACCTCTGACAAAGTGAATCTCTATTTTTAAGCCACCCAGCCTGTAGTATTTTGTTATAGCAAGCCTAGGAAAGTCATTTAGATCCTAAGTTATCTGTCCTAGTATTTACTAAACAGTGTGCAGAAAATGTACACAATTTTATCTCACTTGCTTGAAAGGACTGATATGATCATTATGAGATACTGATTGTAAAAAATTAGAAATTCATAGATATTCAAGTCCTATTACTAGATATTATTGATTTTTTAAACATTCAATTTTTATGGATCCATCATACAGCTTTCAAATTAAGAGAGTATGGCAAATTAGACCATGTCTCCACTGAAGTGTAATAGTCCCCTACTCACTTGTGTTGGGCTCAGTGGCCTGGCTTACTTTAGTAAGTTGAATATTAACAGATGCAATGTAAACACAGGCTTGAATTGTGCTTGTGAAGTGGGGTACTTGTGAATCCATCTTGGCTGGGAGAAAAGTGCCTGCTTTATCTTGGGCCCCAGAATGTACCAACAGACAGCAAATGCCCCAGCTCATGGTAAGGAGTCAAAACCTGTTGACTCCCAGCATGAAGCAGAGCTGCCTAGCTGAATCCAGCCAAGACCAGCCGACACACAGCTGAACTGAAGATGCATAAAAGAGAACAAATAATAGGTATGTTAAGTCATTCGATTTTGAGGGGCTAGACCATGCAGCATTATTGAAGACATGATAAATTGACATACAAAAAGCATGGCTGAAATCAATAAAATAAAGAAAAGCAATTACAAGGTAAATCTTGTAATTGAATTATTGAAATTCATATTGCAATATGAATTGTTGAAACATTTTATTTAGGTAGAATTTTTCAATAATTCTCAATGGAGTATTTAGGAATTAAGTATTCTTGCTGAAAATGTAATGTAGAATATTATATTTTCAATGACAGAAATAACAGAAGTTAATGATAAAGTCTAATATTTCTTGAGTGCTTCTTCTATACTGGGCACAGTGATAAACTCTGATTATTTCATTTAAACTCAACAATAATCCTAAGCTTAACTATGATGATTACCACATTTTATAGATGCTCAGAGATTTTGAAAATCTCTAATATATTGTGGGGTTAGAATTTAAAACCTAGCAATCTGTTTCCAGTGCCTGGGCTCTTAACTTTTATGGCATATCCAAACATCACAGATTATATATATTTTGTATATAAACATGTCTTCTCCACACTATACCTAGTAAAGTTTGTGCTTTGATTACATATTCTACCATATAGAAGAATCTTATCTACTTAAACAATTCTCTCATTTTATGCCTAAGTAGGATAAATATTTATAATTATACTCTCGGATTCTTGTCATTAAACATGTTTCCTTGTACCTCAATGTAATAGCAAACAGAAGCAATGGGGAATTTCCAGGTTAAACTGATATCCTAAAGCCAATAGACTTACCAGAGCTATGCTTTAAAGTTAATATCAAAGTGATAAAAATTGATTTGAGTAAAAATATCACTTCTCTGTGGCCTTCTTCATATCCCACAGGTGGCCTATTCAAGAGTTATTACTGGATAAAGATTCATGTAGGGCATTTGTGTTAATAGAAATTATTGGAGTACCAAAGCAGTTTTCAGATAAACTGGGTTCTTGAAGAACCTTTCATGACATTGAAGCCGGTCATTGTAATTGAGTCTAAAACAACCCAGACTCCTCTCTGACCGTTAGAAGGCATTCTGGGAAGCTCTGAAGTATAATAGTCCTTTTGGTCTCTATACATTTTCCCAAAATCCCACACCACACACCAAATATCCAGGGCCAGGTAAACAAAGTACATAGTTTTTAGAGAACATAAAGGGTGTACTATGACATAGAGAGAGGTACTAAAATATAAAAATTAAGAAGAGGTTCTCATATAGAATAATAACCAAACATTAGCCAATCACAAGACATGTCTGAAATCAAAGTTGATGATAAAAGTAGCCAAATGAAATTATTCTAACAGACCAGACTTGTACATTAAAAGTAAAGAACTTCATTTATTTTCATTGATCAGTAGCATTCACCAGAATCTGAAATCAAATAATGGTTTGGACTGAATATTAAGGCACCATCTAGTTGAATGAGTTCAATGATTTTCATTTCCCTCTATCATTTAACTTGCATTACACAAACTCACATTACTCTCTATGATATTGTTCAAAAGCGTATATATTTTTTTCCAGTTGGAGTTTTTTTCAACTACGTGACATAGTAGCCTCTCAGCAATAATTGATTTCCAGACATATTTGGATAAGCTAGATGATTTGGAGCTTTTTCTATACTTCCTTACAAAGCAGGATCTAGCACCTCTTTGAATTACATGATTTTAGCTATGGCTACTTGAGTCCTAGTTAGATACATTCCACACAGATATCGAGCCTAGTCATTTACTTTAATATTGGTCAGCTGGCTGCTTTCCCAGACCGTTTAGAATTCTCATACTATTAACTTTAAATGACTATTGATTTCAAACCTCTATAGACAAGATGACTTTCCAACTCAGCGATTCTAAAGCAGTGTGAATACACATAGTAGGTAGATAACCTAAGGAACTTCTAAGGCTAAAAATCATATGCAACATTAAACAGAATTAATTGATATGAAAATTTATAACTTTTTATATTAGATCTTAATGGAGTAAATATCAAATGCTCTATATGGTTTTATAATTGTAACAGTTATTATCACATTATTGAACAATCTACTCATTGATTTTTCATTTGACTCTTGTGAAATAATTATATATTAAACTACTTGAAACTATAGTATTTACTATATGTAAAAGAAAAAAAGTAACACCATGCATTCTTTTTCTTATGTATAGTAACCAAGATACTTCTCAGGTGCTTGGAAATTTCTCCAAAACATATAACATATCATTATAGTCAGTAATAGTTAAAAAAAAAATCTAAAAGGTATATTTTTTTTTCTGCTGATAATTTGACATTCTCTCAAGCTGGCAGAAACTCTGCCTCTGTGGATCTTGAGTCAACAGCTACACATGTTTGTCACCGAGTTCAACAGGGCACTCCTCTTTTTAGATGAACTCCAGCTCATTCTTGCATATTCATAGGCTGTAATGCACTTCTCATTCTTTTTACCACTCTTGGTCTGTGGGATTTTTTTTTTAATCTATAAAAGGAACAGCGTGACCCCATCTTAAAAATTGAAATATTCACTGATCTATGGTTATTCCTGTAATATCACTAGTGTTGGTGAATAATTCAAATTAAATAGTTTTCTATATCTTCCATTTTAAAAACACTTCATTTACTTTCTCCCAATAGTTTCCTCCTGCACTGTTCTCACCCTGCATTATTCATGCACAACCTCACAAATTGCTTTCAGTTTGAACAGTGCTGATATAAATCATAGGGCTATTTTCTCCAAAGGACTTCAGCCTTAAGCTCCACAACTTGTTTTAAAACAAAAACTGTGTTCAATTAAGGTGATTTGTTTGCTTCAAAAAATTAACTATCTTATATTGCCATTTGCAAGGAGAGAACACTGAAGTTACATTACATAGTGTTGAATAATCTTAGAAGTAAATTTTTTTCTATCTCATTCTCTCATTTTATCCTCACATCTAACTTTTTCCCGTGTATTTATTTGTGGCTAGGTCCTATTTCTCAGGATATAAATATAGTTATTAAAACTTCCTTTATTAAACTGTTTTGCATTTTGGCTTTTGAATTGCTCCTTTGTAAACAAACTAAAGTAACATGCATTGTGTTCTCTACTTTCCGGGTCCTTAATTGAAGGAGATGAGAAAGAGAGAGAAAAAGATAAATCAGCAGAAATGCAAGCAAACTGAGAAATAAGATTCAGTATGAAGAAGTATGACTATAAAAGTATCATGTTAAGAGTGATGTCACTGAAAATGGCAGAGTATGGAATCCTACTCCCTTTCTCCCACAAAAGCAACTAATGAGCTGGAAAATGATCATCAAAATCAATATTTGAACTCTGGAATCTAGTCATAAACTTGCAACCATCATGGGGAAAACTTGTTGAAAAAAGAAGGTGCATTTTAGAATGCATGTTGAACATCCTCCACATTCCAAATCAGTGGTTGTGCTTGTGATGTAGAGATTGGTAAAGCCAGAGGGAGTGACATGGACCTTATTTAAAAAAAAGAAATAAGTTTTTAATTTTAACAAAGCAAAACTTTTCATGTATTTCTTTTTTTTCATTTTAGAGAATTCTTTGGTGCTGTATCTAAAAGCTCATTGATAAACCAGGTCATCTATATAGAAACAAGAATAACAGATTTATAGTAGACCTCCCCTCAGAAACCATGCAAGCAAGAAGGAAATGGAGTGAGATATTAAAAGTGTTGGGGAAAAAAAATAAAATATTGACCTAGAATCTTACACTTCTTTTCTTAATCTGTTCCTTACTTTCACTGTTATTTTGTTATTTTTCTGGCAGCATTATTAAACATGTGCTCCAGGTCCTCACCATCTTAAGTAGCGTATTTAGGTATTTTGCATGTCAA
This sequence comes from Lepilemur septentrionalis, assembly GCA_963573855.1. NCBI lineage: Eukaryota > Metazoa > Chordata > Mammalia > Primates > Lepilemuridae > Lepilemur > Lepilemur septentrionalis. The sequence continues at coordinate 26,857 of CAUYMX010126444.1, forward strand.
CTTCACACATTTATTGAGGAAGTTCTCTTGGGCCAGCCCCTTAAACTCTGAAAAGGTATCAATGTTTTCTAGGATAATATCTTTACACTTTAATGATTATGGCATCACAAAACGAAAAACTGTATTGCACAATACAGCAGATCTCATAATTTAGTACCACAACACACTAACTCTGTCTTTTAGGGTAGTGATTGCTTTTGTGAATTATGGTTATGCATCTTGTTTCTGATGGTATTTACCATGATTACCCTTTATGATTTATATATGTCATACTATAGAAATCAATTTATACATTTTATCTGATCTAATTCTTAAAACAATCACAGGTGACATTTCTATTTTACAGAAGGTGAATAAGAAAATTGATTTACGAAATCTAAAATTCATGTCATACCAAGGCAGTACTCTATTGCTCCTTTGTGTTTGTGTCATTACAAGTCAGCCAAAATATGTTCAAGTGGAAAGGGCAGTCAACTTGAATAAAATACTACAGTTTTAATTTTTTTAAATGAATAATGAAATTACTCCATAAACCTCTATACAAAAGTCATCTCTCTTCATTATATGTAAAATTCAAGCCTATTTAGAAAATTTTATTTCCTTTCTGAGAGGGTTTTAATGAATTTACAAAACGTCTCTTCATCTATATCCATGTGATTATCTTGATTTAGCATTTCTTCATTCCTGTGACATAAGAAACGTATATTTGATCTCTGCTCCATATCCCCGATACAGAGCTCCTGAAACTCTTGTAATTTTCTGAGTAACAGGGATGATAGGAACATCTTATATGGAGCTCCTAAATCCCCTGGGTCCGATTTTCTGCCTGGCTATCTCCCACTCATCTTTGTGTTCTTGGCTCATAAGAGAATTTGTTTGATATACCAGTCTAGATCTCATAATTAACTTGTATTTTTTCTATATAGAGCTGTTTTTAATTTTTAAAAATAAAGCATTTGAACTTTTTTATGTGGAAAGGGTATTTCTTCACCATTAAAGTTTGAACTCTAGAAAGGAAAATCATAGATGTATATGTATATGCACACGTGTATATATACATATGGCCATATGTATATGCATATGTAATCTACATATATATCTAGATATGTACTACATCTAATATGCATGTCTTATAATAGTATGTATGTCTATGATATCAAATTTTGGACTGCTGAAAAATTCTGTGGGAAAGGTAAAAATAAAAACAAATAATTTATATATATATAATTGAATGAATCAGAAGATTCTAGTAATGAAGAGAGATCAGAAATGACACACAATGTTTTCCATTAAATTATTTGTCTGATGAGCCTTTTTTTTAGCTGTCTGGTAGGCAGATGAGCTAGAAAATCAGAGAAAACAGATGTTATAGAAACGAAAAGCCAATTTTTAGCCTGTATTCAAGAATACTAAAGCATTCAAAGAAAAACTGCTGATTGAGATTAGGTGCTGATTTTATATATATATAAAATATATATAAATATATATTTACCCACACACACATACATGCACACACACTTATATATGCATATATACACATATGTGTGTGTGATATATATGTAATATATTATTATTAAGCTGCTTTGTTAGAAAAGGAAGAAACTTTAATGAAAGAAAAAAATGTATTATTTGTCTCAAGTAAGACCTATTTACTAGAGATAACAGCACTCAATCCTTTGCCTTCAATGCTACCGAAAAGCATTCATAGGTTAAACATTCGCTTGTGAAAGATACATAGGAAGATTTATGATAGCCTAGAATATCATTCATATAGCATACATAAAGACCAGCAAGGTGCTAATAGAGGAAGTATTATGTCATTAAATATGAAATATCTGATTTCAGTTCAAAAGTTTAGTTTATTATATCTCAAAAAGCAGTACAATTAAAGTATGTGCCTAAACTATTGACACAGTTTTGCCATCTTAACAGTAGCTTGTTTACGCCAGCAGTGAAGAAGCCTGGAGAGCGAGTGGCAATGAAATATCAAAAGGCATTTCCCACAGCTTGGTGAGAATTTAATATTTTCCTTACAAGAAGTAATCCAAAGCCTGGAAAAGTGATAGTCAATCAGCTGGTGGAAGGTCTGGTGAATACAGTGGATAACAGAGAGCTTCCAAGTCCAGCTTTTGCAGTTTGAGCAGTGTTGTTTGTGTGACACGTGATCTTGCAAGAGGACTGACCTGTCTTTATTGACCAATCTCAATCTCTCTTGCTTCATTACAAGCATCCTCATCATTTCATCCCGTTGGTTGCAGCAGATATTTCCCTGTAATCAATTGACTGGGTTGCATGAAGCTGTAGTGGATAATACCAGCACTGGACCACCAAAGGTACACCATTAGCTTGTTTTGATGAATTTTTGGTTTTGACCTGTGTTTTGGCACTTCATTTTTACCCAACCATTATGCTGAACACTTGAAATTGTCAAAATGAATCCATTTTTCATCACATGTAATAATACAGTGTAGAAATGGTTCTCCTTTATGTCCTAAGAGCAAAGAAAGGCAAGCTTCGAGACGAGTTCTCTTCTGATGCTCATTTAATTCATGTAGAACCCATCTATCCAGCTTCTTTAACCTTGCCCATTTGTTTCAAATGGTTCAATATTATTAGAATAGTAATGTCAGCCTTGCTGCTAATTCATGCGTAGGTTGAGACGGATTTGCTTCTACTACAACTTTCAACTAATCATCATCCACCTTGGTCTCACGTGGCCCATGTGGCTTATTTTCAAGATAAAAATCATAGGAATGCAACTTTTCAAACCATCGACATACTGTGCATTCATTAGTCACATCCTTCCCAAACACTTTGTTGATATTTCGAGTTGTCTCTGCAGCATTGGTTCCAAGATGGACCCCATATTCAAAAATAACACAAATTTTTGACTTAGCCATGGTTTCACAAAAATTGCTCTAAAAAAATTTTTGAAAGATAATCACAAGCCAAACCATGTGTTTGAAAGACTGAGGATGTACCTTCACAATAAACATGAAATGAGAAATGTCAAAGTGAAATGTCAGAGATATGAACTGTCAAACTTAAGAAAATCACACATTTCATACTTAATAACCTAATGGCACAGGGAAAGCAGGAAGCACAGAATTTTCAGGTTAAAAAAAAAAAGGTAGCATTTCAAGTTCTGATTGGAAGTAACAACTCTGAAATTAGTAATATATGCTATATTTCACTAGATCCATAGCTTAAACTTTTTATAAAACATATACTGGTTTTATAGTCCCAATATTGACAGTTCTTTAACAACTTAAGACATAACTGTGCCATTTTTTATAAAAGAAAGAAGAATCCTACACATTAGGCACACTATTTTAGCTTTGATATTTAGTATTATTTACAGGTATCAATAGTGATAAAACTACACAAAATTTATTGACAGAGAAGGAAAAATCTCTCCACGTTTTCACTGAAGATAAATTTCTATAGATTGTAAAACCTATTTTCTTCTTTCAAAGAATAGACATAGAATTTAAAATTGCAATGCTATCCTCCCTCTCTGGCCAACTATGAAAATAATCTGTTTGTGTGTCCCAATATAATGTGGAAAAACTTTGTTTAACATGTAGTGATTATGTAGTAAAACATTCTGCCTCTATTTAAACAAAAGAGTAAAGTTGCCAAGTCATTTCCCAAAGACATCCAGAGTCATTACGTTAGAAACAGCTGAGGCAGACATAAATGCCTCCAATAGAAAAAGGAAGAGACAAAGGAAAGTAGAGATCAGTTCAGAAAAATGGTTGGTTCAAAGCAGAAAGGGAATTCCAAAAAGGATGGTTTATTTTTAAATATAGCAGGGACATTTGCAGTTATGAAAACAAGGAAGCATAGGAACAAGTGCATGTCCAGTGTTCTTTTTAAGACAGGTTCTTCCTAGGCAGCAGTAAATTTGTTCAACATTTTATCTTAACAATGGAAATTTGATTGCTTTCATTCTAAGACAGAAGCTACGATGGAGAGTTTTGGCTTACCAAACTCTGAAAAAAAAAAAAAAACAGTGAAAAATAATAGAGTGTGGTGGCATAAGCCTGTAGTCCCAGCCACTGAGTAGGCTGAAGCGAGAAGATCACTTGAGCCCAGGAGTTCAAGTGTAGCCTGGGCTGAAATATTCTGTGCCTCCTAATGTGTTTCAAGAAAGAAAAAAAGAACACAACATCACCTATAAAAATTTCTTTAAAAGAAGGAGGGAGGACCTCATCTAATCAAACTCTAGACCGTGTTTTATTGCTATTTTATAAAAAATATAAGGACTTGATGTCCAACTTGGATTTGAAGCCCAGCTTCTCAAGCCATGTGCTTGAGAAAATGACTTAATCTTTCTTTAGTTTTCTGATATGTAAAATGAAATAACATAGTAACTCAAATGCTTAGTGTCCTTTGGGGTTGTCATGAAAAGTTAATAAGATAAATTCAAGTAAAGCTCTACTATTGTTTAAAAGAAAATTATAGAATCAATTATTGTCTATTGTTGCTACTGCTTTATAGTTATTAAAAGCCAGAAAACCTCACAAAAATTATAATCTAATTGTAGACAGAGGAGTACACACTGGAAATTTTAATAGAATATGCAGTTTCCTATGAGAATAATACAAGAACAAAAAGTAAATATACAGTGTATTAGCATTATCCATTCCTTCTTTGAATCCCCACAGTTATAAAGTTGAGGAGAGATATACAAAATTTGCTATAACACGTAAATAATCACTAAGGAACGGATAGTTTATAAAATTATGCTCAAGGAAATAACTTCCACTCTCTTCCTTGCTAGCTACTTAATATTACCCACTATCCCTGCTCCTCTCCTCAAATTCTTTATTGATAAATCTGTTCACTTACTGTAGTGTTCTGTAAACATTAGTCAATACAATGCAAATACAATGCAAATTAATTAAAAAGTGAAAGTGCACATCTTGCAAGAATCACATTTTAATTATGTCAATAAAATTATGTTTTTGGACGATTCCAGTCACGTACAAAGCCACTGCCAAATGAAGATCACACAAGGCTGAATAGTTAGTTAACAACCAAAGAGGGAAATATTAATTAAGAATATGTTTTAGGCTTTTCCAAGGGAAAGAATGTTTGGGAAATCAAGATTTAAAATAGAGTTCTGGGGAAACCGGTGCAAACTTCCTATGTTTTAATAAAAATGACACCGATTCTTTTGTACAACTCAAATTGTGGCAAAGGATATAATTTCACACTATTATAAAACGTCAGAAAAATTCTATGGAAATAAAACCATTTAAAATGTATTTAAGAATCTAAATACAGTTGTCCTATATCCTAAGATTTGTTAAAATATGAAAGGACACAAGCTATGTTTTTATTTCTTAGTTTTATTGATATGTAAATTCCCTATGAGCCCCTCCCATCCTACTGCATCTCTACCACCTCCACCATTTCCTATGAAATTTTGATTCCAGTTTTAAGTGGATTTACTTTGAGTATCTTTTTCCTTTGATCAGGAGGGCTCCCTGTATGTGCCTGCTCTAGCTACCGTAGGAGGCACAGGATCACTTAAGAAACTTGACTCAGATTGGGAGGGCCAGATATGGATGGCTTCTCAGAGAATTCTTAAGTGATATTGTAAGGGAGCTTAATCTTTATTGTGAAAGTTAGGGGAAGTCACGCAGATTCTTAAGCATGAGCATTACGTAGTCAGACATGTCATAAAAAGAGTAATTTATAAGACACTGCTTATGTCTGCCTCTAAGCTCACCTCCAGCCACTGTTGCAGCAAACAGCCTTGAGCAAGTGTAATGGACAATAACGTTACCTCAGTTTCGCTACATCACTTGTTTTCTCCCTTGGAATCTTTCTGAAGCCATGCCTTTAGACAGCTCCCAAACCACTCTGTTTTCATGCACGCATAAACCTGGACGTGCCAGAGTAAACGCTTTGGGACTAGCACTTCACCGAAGAGGATAAGAACCAGTGGATAAATGCTCCCTTTTTCTTGCTTCCAAGCAAATAATTCTGAGCCTCTTGGAGGATCCCATGGTGGTAACCAGTTAGATAACTCACCATTGTCTTGGCTTTTCTTCTTTCCCTCTTTCTTTTCACTTACTTAGGGCATGTCACCAAATCAACTCCCTGCACTGAAGACCTTTTCTCAAGGTATGCTCTGAAGGGAGCACATGGAGGAGGATAGGCAGCATCTAACAGAATTCTAATAGAGGAGAGAGAAGGAGGCGTGCAGTGATTTGCATAATCCAGGAAAGATGTGATAAAAGCTTAAACAAAGGTCATAGACTAGTTATAAAAAGATGGGTAGGATTTTAACAGGTATTAATGAGGACTTAGCTGATTAGATCTAAGGAACAAGGAGGAATATGAGGCTTAAGTGAAATACATGGAGATGGTCACATCGTGGAAAACAGAAAAAGGTGGTTTGGGGACATTCTGATGAGTTCATTTGGCATATGTTAATTTTTTGGTCGCTGTATGTTATCTATGTAAAAATGTTTGGAAGGCATTTGTACTTAGAGGTTTAGAACTCCAATTAGGTCAATTAGGAGACATTGGCATACACAGTAGTTGGATCCACTCATGTAGATGAAATCTTCTACAACACACTTAGAATAAGAAGATCACAGAGTTAAGGATTAAAATCTGGGGAATAAAATCAGGGAGAGAAGAGGAGGAGGAACTGAACAATAAAATGGGAGGAAAATTACAAGTAATTGGATTCTGCTGCAATAAAATTAAACTAGATGTCACCAAAAAATATATCCCAAAATGAAAAGAGTTTCCACATCCTAAATATTTAGGATATGAATGTGTCAAGATAACTAAGAAATATGGATTCATATCACAGATGATTTCAGTAAGCCCACCTGACAAAAATACTTTTATTTTTGTGAGTAAAGCATATGTGAGTGTTTTAGATTAAATAGTTATAATAAAGTTGCTCAGCAGCATTGATTGGTGAAATATTTGTTTGATAATATAGTCACACAGTCATCCTCATCTTATTGATATAAGTATTATATAGTGTATTATATAATTGGATTTTTTGTTTTGGTTTTTGGTGGGGTTTAGAAGGGCTTTGAGAATAAAAGTAAATTATATAATTATAACCCTAAGAAAGCCACAGAATAATAATCATAATTATAATCACCAGTGCAACCAAACTTCAGTGGCATATTTGATTTCCATTTGTAATGCACTAGAACAAGTATTTTAATTAATCCTGAAGCAATACAATGTAAAAAACCACCCTTGCTATTAGACAGCAGTTGTTCTGTAAAAAAATTACCATTAAAAAGGAGCCTTTGTAATTGGACTATGTAATTTCATTTTAATCTCTATAACTGCTTGAGCATATTATTTCAAGTACAAATATTGCATTGTTTTAAGATTCTAAACTTGTCATGCATACTTATGAAATATTTTGATAGCACTGACTTGGGAAAAATAATTACAGAAGTATAGAAAAAGAGTAAATGTTTGCATGTTTATTTTTTATCATAATAATTGCCACTTTTGAATAAGTTTTGTTCAATATCAAAGTATCAAAGCTTCGAAGATAATGCTGCCATTTTTTATGCAATATCTAATACTAGTACCAACAGACTAATTGCTGAAATCCATTTTTTGGTTTTATATCCTTAAACTTCAAGGTTTGAGTCATACCCAGAAACATATTTATCAACCACAAAAATAAATTCTTTTTTTTAAAAATTCAGAGTTCTCAACATTGAAATAAGCAATGAGCCATGTCCCTACTTTGGAAAGATGTGACATTAAACACTCAAGTTTGTGTCACTTCTGTCTTATCAAGAGATTCTACTTATTTAAAAATACAGCTTAACTGTTATTTCTAGCATATCCTAATGAGTCTCAAATTTATTCTACATATCAGTTTCATCAATAATATCTGTTATTATTTAATGATTTATATTTTATGAAGTTAAAGTCCCTGGTTTCTATTTAACATGAACTTTCAATGATCTCATTAAATAAAATATGAATCAGTTTTGAAAATTCAAAGAATAAAGCTTGCTTCCTTCTTAGAAAAGAAATGAGTCTTACCTATCTCTGTATCTTTGGTAACCGGCACAGTGCTGTGTACATAGCAGATTCCTTGGAATTTTCTACTGAATACAGGTGGGTCCTCCTATAGACATGGGTTCCACATCTGTAGATTCAACCAACCACAGATCAAAAATATCCGGGGAAGGCCAGGTGCAGTGGCTCACACATGTAATCCCACCAGTTTGGGAGGCAGAGGTGAGAGGATCACCTGAGGCCACGAGTTTGAGGCCAGTCTGAGCAACATAGCCAGACCACATCTCTACAAAAAATTGAAAAATTAGCAGGACATAGTGACATGCACCTGTAGTACCAGATATTTGGGAGGCTGAGGCAGGAGAATTGCTTGAGCCCAGAAGTTTGAGGTTTCAGTGAGCTATGATGACGTTAGCCCCGGCAACAAAGCAAAACCATGTCTCCAAAAAAAACCAGAAAAAATAAAGAGCATCAGTACTGAACATGTTCAGACTTTTTTCCCTGTCATTTTTTCCTAAATAATACAGTATAAGAATGATTTACATAGCATTTATATTGCATGAGGTATTATAAGTAATCTAGAGATGATTATAGTATACAGGAGAATGTGAGTGGGTTATACGCAAAGTCTGTGCCATTTTATATAAAGGACTTGATCATCCACAGATCTTGGTGTCTGTGGGGAGTCGCGGAACCAATCCCCCACCGCTACCTAGAGATGATGATTATATATGAAGAAAATTCTGAATCAAGTGAAATCAAATTGTGTAAGAGTGCTGAGTAAGCATCAACACTAAATATTCAGTGAAAGCCACGTCATACAACTTATGAACATAATTTCCAAACTTCCTAGTTGATACTGATTTTAACTTTGCCCTTTATCTATACAAGATCAATAATGGAAATTTTCATAAAACACTATATCAGGCTTTTAGCTCCTTTCCATTTTCTGAATTTTCACCCAAATGTGTTACTCTATGATCATGATGACTCTCTGCCTTCCAGTGTCTCACTAATGGTTGGCCATTATACGGAGTAACCCATGCTCTGGGTTTGTCTTCTGCTTTCCTAGTAAAAACAGCTTTATTTTATGTTGATTTTATTTAGGCTTTTGAAGTTTCTAAATAAACTAATCCATGCTATTAGTAAATAAAGATTCTTCCTGACTTGGGGACAGATGTTTTAACAGGTGCTATCTAGAGTCAATAGCTTAACCCAAGAAGTGTTCCTGGTGGTGATAATTTTCAGGATTCACATTATAATAATGACAGAATATCTCCCAAAGGAAAAGCCTAGGTAACACATGATGTCAATCTTTAACCATTAAAAGAACCATCAATAGAAGAAAATACATATATTTATTTTGCATTGTTATAAAGAATATGGTCATTAGGTATATTTACGCAGACTAAGTATCTTCAATACTTTTTTCTTTCACTTAGAGCTTTCCATACATGGTGTGGTTTACCCTACATTTATGTCTTTTATGTTGTTTTATTTCCCAAGATGTCATCCATGATCTCTCATATTATGAAATCTCCAAGGAAAACTACTTGTCTTTCAGCCTTTCAACTGTATATATTATATTTTTACCACAGAATTCATTTTGTATGTTTAGATAAATACATTGTATATTCTATTGTCTTACTCTATATGGACTGCCATAATAAAATAAAATCAACTGGGTAGCTTATAAAAAACAGAAATTTATACAAAGATTTATCAAATTCAACATATTCAACTGAGCTCACCATCTCTTTCTCATTTCCATTCCTTTTTAAACATTTTTAAGCTAATGAATGATATTTTAACCTATCCCATTGCCCAAATAAAAATTTTAGATGTTAGAATAGGTTCTTTCAGCATGGTAAAGATGTAAAGAACCTGGTACTTGAAATAATTATCTGAATTTAAACCTTCCACCATGATTTAGTGATTGAATGATATGGGAAGTTAGTTAAGGACTCTTGAGTCTTTTTTCCCATTTTCAAAATTGGAATGTAATAATAATGATCTTACATATATTTTAAGGATTGAAAAAGAAAAGCTATGTAAAGCACTTAGCACATTAGTATTACCATTGAAATAATTTCTCATGTCTATTATTTTAATAATATTGGTCTCTAATCAGTTACAAAGTTATGTAATTCTTTTGTGAATGATAATGCTATCTTGCAATTTATGCCCATTCCCTATGTCTTAGTTTTTTTTTTAAGACTCACAATGTTTAATACAGTAGCTAAATTTCTCCACAGAGCCCTCCTCTTCTATATACCATACTTCCAAGCTATGGCCAGCTGATCTTTCCTAATATACATTTCCTGTCATCTCCCTCTTAATATTTCATTAGGGGCTACCCCTCACCTTGAGAATAAATTCCAAAACATTTAGAAGGGTATCAGTCTGCCACTTGAAATCTAGCCCCAGCCTAAAGTTTTATTTCTACTTCATCTTCTGCTGGTCCTGCCATATATATTTTCAGCCTTGTTGCATCAAACCACTTGCATTTACTTGAATGCATAGATTTTTTCACATTTCTATAGTTTGCACCTTTTTATAGTATATATTTTTGCCTTACTTTTTTTCCTAAAACAATATATGACCTCCCAAAAACTATTCTCTTGTCTCCAAGCTGGCTGAGGTCCCTTTTTTCTATATCCCCCTAACTTAATATGAAATTGTCTTCCATTGTATTTCTAATAACCTGGTATAATTGTTTTTTATTGGCTAGCTCCCCAAGCAGACTGGGAAAAACTTAAGGGCAGAGACTGGACTGTCTCAGTGTCCATCACAGTGCCTGGCACTTAGCAAGCATGGAATAAGTGTTTTGCATTCATTCCTGATACTTATTCACCCCAGCATTATTAAGTTATAGGGAAAAACACTTCACTGCTGGACTGCTCTCTGAGATCCACAGAATTGGTTTTTTTTCCCCCCTCGTTTGTTTCCCTTAATGTTAAAGTTTAGTTCACTGATGGTACTGTGATAAAGCTGTTTTAAAAAAAAATGAATATGACACAGGAGCGAGGCATTTTCTCACCATATGCGGACATCACAGACTCTACTGACACCCTCCACCCCCTCCAGAAAGATCTGTCACATCTATTGATCCTGTTGTCGATGTCTCTATTGCAACTTCTTTTAACAGTACACTTCAGAAGCTGCAGATATTTTCATAGTTTACACCTCTTTTTAGATTTTCACAGTTGAGACTGTTACGTATCTGTAATATTCTTCAGCTATATATATATATTTTTTTACCCGAAGTGCGATAAAATATCTACACAGTGGCCCATTTGTTGAATTCTCCTCATGAGCAGATATAGAAAATCATAAGCAGAAATATGCCAAACATTTATTCCCTCATTATATTTCCAAATTTCCAAAGCAAGGAATTTTAAACATAGCGCTGTAAATCTGTTCTATTGGTAAATCCAGAAAATTGAGACTGCAAATTTAGTCTAACAGAAAACAAAGTTGCAGATTCAAATAGCACATTTATTCCTCAGGATTTTCCTGAAAAAACATCAAGAATATAACCTATCCTTTAGAAAGAAAAGTTAATGTAGTATCTATATTTAGTCCAATTATGTAACTGATTAGTCAAGATGCATTTACATTTTTAAAATCTTATTTATTTTTTAAATGTCTCAAATTATTTAACTGATTAGTCAGATTAATTTACATTTTTTAAAATCTTGTTTATTTTTTTAAATGTCTATATCTTATTTTGTTATGCATTTGGATTCAGTAGGGTAAAGGCTTTGTTTTCAAATGTTTTTTATAATTCTAGGATTTTATTTTTACTCCATAGGGAAAAAAGTGAGTATTTTATTGCTTCCTTTTTAAAATAATTTCCACTCCTTAATAGAAAACTAAGTAACAGCTGAAAGGCTGTTTCTTGCTTATCTGTCGAAATGTTTTGGCCATTCCTTATTTTTTAGGAAGTAATAGGAGTATCTGACTATCTTTTAAGTGCTAAAAATACTTCTAATTTGAATATGCCAATAAAAAGGACAAGAATGTACTATAAAAGCAATAAACAGATGAGATTTTTTTTAAAGAATATATGTCCTTCTACATTAGTAAAGAATGTGAAAACGGCACAAACCAAATGAACTAAAAATAATGTAAGGACAAAAGAAGCAATTCCTGAATTAATACATATATATATATAGTTTAATCTGCTTTAGATATGTGTAAATTCACTTTACTTTTCTAAATCCCTTATATTTAGAAGATGCAGTACATTAGTAATAAGTTATTTTCGTTTTATACACTCAGATCTGTTGATTCTAGCCATATCGTTCCTGATAAAATCGTAACTGTAATAACATCTAGGACTTGAAAAACTTGAACAAAATATAACCTTACTATCTGAGCTTGAAAACATTATTCCTTATAATTTATTATATAATTCAAATTAACCACTCCTGCCTTCAAAATAAAATGGTAGCTTAGCACAATTCATTAATCCATTTAACAAATATGAACTTCAGTATCTACTATGTGTCCAGTACAGAGAAAAAAAGACTAAGGAGAGAAAATTGGACATGGCTTCTGCTCTCATGGAGCTAAAAATTTAGTAAAAGGAACAATTTTTAAAAATATAACTCAGATCGATGTATGACTGCAACTTTTATAACCATTATGAAGAGCAGGCTTGATATAGAACTTTCCTTTATATTTGTCTTTATTGTCTGAATGATTTCAACGAAGGTATATTATATTTTCAGTCAAATAATTAACAACATTTTGGAAATAATACCATATGAATTATTTTAAAGGGTAAAAGAAATGTTTAAACCCTACATTTCTGAAATAAATATACTTATCCAAGTCCATACTGCTAGCAAAACAATAAAATTGTTATTTTAACATAGGTCTTAGGAAATCCAAACACTCTTTTGTAGTTCTTGATAAAATTTGTCTTTCAATTATGTCTATTTCATGACAAATTTCAGAGTCTGCCATGTAGAAATATTTTTGCAGTTAGAGTTGGGGAGGATAAAGGTTTGCCAGGAATCTGAACATTTTGTCAAAGAGCCAACACTGCATCTCTTCTGGAAAAGCTGTGACTATTGATATGAGACAGAAAGAGATTATCTTAACTCCACAATCTAATAGTTCTCTCTGCAATTTTTCTTCAGCCCCTCTATTTGAAAAAAAAAAAAAAAGTCCGTATTCTGTAAATAGTAGTGTCATTTTTTTCTGGCAAATTAATTTTCCTTTATAGTATACTGTCTTACTTTTTTAAAGTAGTATTTGTAAGCCTCAGTGTGAACTTTACAAAATATCTTTTCATTACATCAGCTTGGTTTAGTGATTTTTGCCTAATTTCTGGAATTTAACTGAAGACCAAAACAAACTGAAATAGCGTGCTTTATATTCTATAGAGTCTGTTTTTTAAATTAATTCAGTGTATTAATACTTTTGTAAGCTATGGTCTTATTTTTAAGGATTCTTATTTTGCGAAGTTTAATGTTGTTCAGAGTTTTTGTTACCCTCCTGCAGAAAGGTTAATAGATCATCACAGAAGAACAACAATGTATGTGTCATCGCAGTGATTCTTTGCCATGCTCCTCCATGGGGTTATTTAAAACTGAATCATATATACTCATGTTAAATAAACTGAAACTAGCACAAAGTTTACTTCTATAACATTACCAAATAATGAAAAACTGGGAATCAACAGAAAAAAAGGTCTTCTGTAAAAACCCAAGATGCACAAGTAGTAGTACCAGCAAGCAAAATATTATTATACGATTAGAGCTACACAAGCTAAAGAAAAGGATTTGTCTATTGTCTTCTTTGTCTTGTTTTGATTTTTAGAAAAGGTTTCTTTTTCTAGGATTTTCTGTTTGAAAATTCAATGTATTTGCGGTATGGTATAAGAGAAAATAAAAAGACCTAATTGCCTAACAATATTGAATTATCTGAGCACTGTTCTCCTCATCTGCTCTATCAAAAAAGAGATTTTCTGATGATCAAATTACACAATGTCTATAGAAATGCCATCTTAATTGTACCATTTGGTTTTGCTGGTTTTTTGGTATTTTTTTTAATATTTTTTTTTATTTCAGAATATTACAGGGGTACAAATGTTTAGGTTACATATATTGCCTTTTCCCCACCTGACTCAGAGCTACAAGTGTGTCTGTCCCCTAGACAGTGTGCACCACACCCATGAGATGTGATTGTACCCATCCGTCCTCCCCCCTCCCACCTGCCTACCACCCAATGAATGTTACTTCCATATGTGCACATAAGTGTTGATCAATTAATACTCACCATCAAATTGGTATATGCTGATACTCTCTTTTTAGTCACTATATAAATTTAAATTTTCATATACAAAACCAAAGGTTAACCTATAATGAATTCTATCCCTAAATATTTTAAACCTTTATTGTTGTTACTTACAGAGGATGCTCTCTGGGTGGAGGAACAGTTAGCTCTTGGTTCTGATTTCTTCCAAAAAGTTTATTTTTCTCTCACTGGCACTTAATGAATACTGTTGCCACCATGCTGGTCAAAAGAAGACAGGCTTCCTATGCATTGTTCTACCATGAAGGGAAACTGTAAATGAATGAATGAAAGTTTCTTTGTAAAATAGGAGAACTGAACTACATCCCAGTCATACAAAAAGCAATCCCTGAGATTTGTGTAAATTCCGCAAGTCTGGCTCTCGCATTTTAGTTTAGTAATTCATGTGGTTCGGTCATTGTGGGAATACCTCCCTCTTGGCTTCAAGCCCCTTTGAAAGAGAGTCACAGCATTATGATACCCTAAGTAAGCACTGCCATAGCAAGAGTAGATAGAGGAGGAGACCCCCTTTTCCTGCTACGGCAGGCATGACCTACGTAGTACCAGCCTATTGTTAGTGGATGAGCCTGCATGTGTCGTACACTCCAGTTTAAACGTCAACCTGTACTTAAACTCTGCCTGCTTGCACGGCTGTGGCTTTATCTATCTAGAACCTTTCTGAAATGACTTCTTTGAACTCCCTCCAATACTTCACAGTCTGAATCTTTTCCCCTAGGCTATTCATGAAGTTAAAATGAATTAGGTCACCTTCTGAACGACTGTTTAAAAAGTATTAATAAAAGAGCTCAAATAATTAGATATTTAAAAATAAAATATTTGAAATGGTGCCAGTCACCCAGCCCTCCTTCAATAACAACCTAAAATGAAACCAAAATATCCACGACATCGTAGCTCAAAATCTTTACTCACACCACTCCGCTTACCATGTAAAATTTATATAATTGATTAGTGACATAAGTTTATAATTTACACCTAAATGACATAGTAAAACAATAATAGACTACGAAGTTAAAATTAAGACTTTGCTTCATAATGTGATTCTAGCCTCCTACATAAAGGCAGCTTCTATGGTGCAATGTAGAATTCAGGTAAATTCTCAAAATTGTATTGGAAACTTTGACCTCCATAATGCTTAGGCCAGTAACTCTTTGAAGAATAAATTGTTCAACTCTTTTTCAGAAACACCAACATTAGTTAACTAGACCTTTCAAGTTTTATTTAATTTTTAACACTATTTGGATTTATATCTCTAATCTTTGTCCCTTTAGTTTGTTTTAGGAGACATCCTGTGGTCAAAGACATACACTGTGATGACTGCACTTTGTCTTCAGATGCCTTCCACTCTGAGATATTTTGGCCAACTCTTCTACAGTGTGACTAGAACTGGCCTTACTGATCAAAGCTGAACCTTCTCTGATTTGCATCAAGTATAACAGCCTCCCAACAATACCTCCTCAGTGACTGATAAGTCAAAAATTTGTTTTGAACCTCCTCACTTTCATCTAAGTATTTTTCTACCATTAAGTATCTCTATCTGTATCCATACTAAATATAGCACCTTTGACAAAACAGACTCTATTCAGCTTCCTCTTGTCCATATTCACAATCTTGTTAGATCTCACATTCAGCAAGGCAGTTGTATAATACAAGCTAATCATTCTTTTTCAATTAACTGAGGCTTTGTTTTGGATTATAGGTATTTCAAAGTTATTACTTGCTTTGTTTAAGGACAGCTTAAAACAAACAAAATTTATATTCTTTCTCAAACAAATAGTGCATGTATAAAGCTTCTTCTGTAGATGTTAATGGTGCTGCTGCCACTTTAACAAAATATTCTTTAAAAATGTATGTATGTGTGGATATTGATAATTAAGAAGATAGACTTTGTTAGTTGGGGATTAATTACTCTATTAAACAAAGTATATGAAACCAGGAATAATGGAGTGAGACCTACTCACCGCTTTAAATTTGCGTAAATTATCAGTAAAAATAGGATACTTCTAAGGATTTTTATTCATGTAAAATAGAGAATGAGCACCCATGTGTATATTTCTGTGGACATGGAGAAATAAAATGGGAGGGTAACAGGGATATTTACAATTGGCTACATTTCATTGTTTTCTGTTAAAGAAATATGTCTTTTCTCTATTCTCTGTTTACTAAGATTTACGTTTGGTTGAAAACACTGCCTTAAGGGCATAGAGACACCGTTTGCCACTAGGGACTGTCTTAGAATTGACTTTTTTTCTCTATCATTTTTTTCCTCTTTTACTTTGGCTACTTTAAACATTCTCATAGAAGCTAGAAAATGAATGTTGATCTCTTTTCAAGTCTAATGGACTTATTTTTTCACTGTTGGATTTCTGTCTCCCTTTTGTTTGCTTGCCTGTGCTTTTTTAAAGAGAAGTCCGGATGGCTTGGACAATGTTTGAGGGATTGTTAGAAAAGGCAATCTAAGGGAATTCATGTATTCTATTCCAGGCTATGCATTTACTTGCTGATTTCTTAAGAAACTATAGGTCTAGTTTTACAAAGTGGAAAAAGAAAAATAATGACCAGATAGGGGTTGTGAGTGTAGGTTGAAAGTTACTTTGGCTTTTAAAACCAAGATCATGGTTTAACATAAGGGTTTATATATTTCTGGATCAAAGAAAA
>CAUYMX010126450.1:0-17696 GCA_963573855.1 Lepilemur septentrionalis
TTAGGTAATACATAGAAAGAAACAAAATAGTCAATGACAAAGTAAATACCACAATCTTATTTTTCACTTTAGCAACTTACGTTCTGGTTGTTTTTCATTGGGTGTTATGGATCGCACAAAATCTTGTGGAGTCATAAACACTTCTGCTTCACCAGGCTCATTGATTATTTTCAAGGTGGCAAAATATCGGAAGATTTTGTCTGGTGTGGAGTAGGCTCGAATCCTATTCTCATATTCCATCACCTAAAGTTTGAAATTTACAAAGTGTTAACCATATTTAGCAATGCTCCTATGCTAATATAATCCCATCATCAACACTCATCAATTCCCATATATTTCTCATCTTATTTGCAGGGAAATTTTATCTTTTTTCTATAATTTTATTTTTAAATATTACAAATAAACTTGAGTTACAAAAATTTTTAAATCTCTGTCTTGCAAAATACCATTCATACTCCAGTTGAGGCAATGTTTATATAACTTTTGTTTAGAACTTTTTTGGGAAGAATTTTTTAACTTCTTAAATCATTGAAGGCTAGCAAAATTGAAAAATGGCATAAGAGATTTCAAAAGATCTCAGTAACAGAGTACAATGCCACATATACAGTACTCTACAGGTTCTTAAATACCAAGTTTTTAAAAAGGAATGATTTCACAGCTCTTACTTCTATGCAATTTTCTGATTTCTACACAAAACAAACTTGAGACTTCATAGGTTCGAAAAGCTAGCAGGCCTTCAAAGACAGAGTACATTAAATAACAGCATAGCAAAATAAAATTACATATCATGGAAACTCAATTGTTAACAGGTCTGAAGTAATAGACTTTTACTTTTGACTACAAAATTGAGCAAACTGCCAGAGATCCTTTACACATGGCAAATTAAGGAGGGAGCGGAGCTGGGAGGCACACAAGCAAATGTTTGAATAGCAACAAAATTAAGTATGGCACACACTTAAAAGTTTGTCATGTTAACATGAAAGCTCATTCCTTTATCTGGCATACAAGCCCTCATTCCATACAGGAAACAAACAAAATACTACACCAATCACATAATATTCTGGTGAAAAAATTTCTCTCATATCTGAATTTTATATGTTGAGTTAGCCAACAATAAATAGTATCCTACAAATAACTGGAGAGAAAATATGTCAAGGCAATCAAACCTAAAAACCCAACAGTTCAATGTCTATAAAGCAATTCACTAATATTAAGAAAGACATTAATGTTTTAAATTTGAAACATTAACACAGCAATTATTGTAACTGTCAGTCCTGGCTAGATGTCACTTTGAGGTCATTGGCAGCAGCTGTTTAACATTGGTCTTAATTCCACTACCACATGTGCTTTTGGCAACTGAGAAAAGACTGCTAATTTCTAACTACACATGACAGGAATCTTTTCAATGCTAACTTGCATTAAAATCTAAGTAGATTTCAGAGGAGACTTTATCAAAAGATTGAGCATGTGGCAAACACACTAAGGAGCTTTTCAACCCCTTTCAGCTTCCAACCTAGCTACAAGTTTTAAATCAAAGGCATTTTTATCACACTACAACAAACAGTCTGCTGGGAAATAATGGCGATAAAAAAATACCCTTCTTGAGGCCATCTGTATTCTTGTCCTTCCTCTGAACAACAACCAAAAAGAAAGAAACAAAAATTTTGGAATGAAGCTGTATTTACTACCAAAGAGGACTTTGTGAACTTAAAAGTTAAGACAATCATATACAAGGTAAAGGTAGAAAGATAAGAACTTAAAAGTCAAAAATTTTAAGAGTGAAACTCAGATTCTTTGATTGTTACAAGAGTCACTAAATTATATGCTGAATATTATCAAGTTAATCATAATTTGGACCACTGTATTATGTACATTTTGCTTTATTATTAATATAAACCAATGGTTTTATTAATATATAGCCACAAAGTTTTATTTTGAAATAATAGATCAAGGAAAGTGATGGACTTAATATACTCCTACATTGGTAGAATTAAGTATAGACATATTGCATAGTATATATTTTGCTTTTTTTCACTTAGCATTTTATCTTGAAGATCATCCGTATCAACTGATATGGAGCTGCCTCCTTTTAATTGGTTGTGTTAAAAGGAACACTAACGAACTATTATATAAAGAGTCGGAATATAGCATCCAAGATAAAGGCTTGGAAGCAGAGATATATAGAAAACTATTGAAGGATTTTGGGATGTCTAGCCTAGAGAAAAGATTTACTAAGGGAATTATGATAGTTTATTCAATCATTTACAAAAGTTTCTTGAGCATCATTATATTACGACACTTGTCTTCAATAAAACTGCCAAACTTCACTGGATCAAAATTCAGGCATTATTTTTCCTATATGAACTGCACCAAAGAACAGTCAAATAGAACTTGTACCCAAATAGATGAGGGATAGTGTCTCTGTATAAAAATACTCTGATTAATAAATTTAAAAGATTTGATAAAATTAGAATATCACCCTTTTGTAACCCCAATGGATTAACAGATCTAGGTAGGGAAAGTTAATAGCTGCTAATATCACAAGAAAAGCAACTAGACATTAGGTGCCTCATGACAAAAGAACATAATACTACCTCTAATCTTGCCACAGGGATCAAACCCAAGCCCAAGCCTCACAATCCAGCTGCCAATATTCAGGTGATAAAGAGACTAGAGGAACATATCCTGAATTGCACTGAGAATATGCATCAGGAAAATCTAGACCATAGGAAACTTTATAGTCTAAATAGTCTGGGTTCTGTCATCTACAGATAAAGAGACTTAAAAGACATCATCAAAACAAAATAGGCAAGATTAAACTCACTATGTATAGGAATGAACATTTGAATGATAAAACTAATAATATAAAAAACAAAAAGAAATTATCATTACAAAAATTACTTTAGTGGTTTCTATATCTATGTTTTATTTTATAGTGAAACAATTATTTTTTAAAAATTCAGACATTCTATGTGATGCTAAACAGCAGAACTAGACTCATGGATAAATGTTAACCATTTATATCCAAGATGAGATCTTGGCCTAATAAGTAAGAACTTCTAATAGCAAGAATATTCCAAAATGAAGAAGAGAGTTCCTGAGCATAGAAGGTATGCTTCCATTTGCAAACGGAAGATAAATAAGCACATGAAGTTCATTGCTATGATTATCTCACCTAAGAAACAAGAGCTGTGAGGATCATTTAAAAACCTTGTATTTTCTGAGGAAATAAATTTTACAAAATAAATTTACTAAATATTTACAGATAAATTATGATACTTAGGACTTCAAGTAATCTGTGACACAGAGAAAACAAAATTGGTCAATTGATAATTGTTGAAGCTGGGTGATGGGTATATGAGTTTTATTATACTGTTTTATCACTGTATATGTATGAAAATTTCCATAATAAAAAGCTTAAAAACCTTTAAAAAAAACCTTGTATTTAACAAATGCTGTCAACTTTTAGTTTATCATTATTTACAACACAAAACAATGCAAAAAAGCAGATAAATCAATAAAAAGTAAGCCTCTGCTCTGGAGATGGGTTTTAGGAATGAAAAGTACTTTTTTTCTTTCGAAACAGGGTCTTACTCTGTCACCCAGGCTGGAGTGGAGTGCTGCAATCACAGCACACTGCATCCTCAGACTCCTAGGCTCAAGTGATCCTCCTTCCTCAGCCTCCCCAGTAACTAGGACTATAGGCATGGACCACCACACCTAATTTTTGAGTATTTTTCCTAGAGATCGGGTCTTGCTGTATTGCCCACGTTGGTCTCAAACTGCTGGCCTCAAGTGATCCTTCCACCTTGGCCTCCCAAAGTGCTGGGATTACAGGCATGAACCACCATGTCTGGCCCAAAAGTACATTTTTGTAACTATACAAAAAATTTTTAGGAAGAAAAAAGTCAATTTTTCCTGACTGTGATTTGACAACTTTAAGTGGTGTGAACCAGTGATGAATGACATCCCTCCTCCATTTTTAATGGCAGAAGCAAGGAGGAAAGAATATAAAAATGATAAGTCTACTCAAGTTGGTTCTATTGACTGTGATGAGTACCTTGTTTAACTCAGATGTTGCTTTGAAACTCTACTCCTTGGCTTCTCCCTTGAATAAGCTACTGATTTGTGGGTCCAGATACAGTTAACAAATGGTCCAAGAGGATTACTAACACTACTCCCATCAACCACATTCCCCCATAGGAGTATCTATCTTTACTTACATGGTTTTTTTTCTTTAGAGACATGGTCTCACTCTGTTAACCAAGGTGGAGTGCAATGGTATGATCACAGCTCACTGCAGCCTCAAATTCTGGGACTCAAGCAATCCTCCTGCCTCAGCCTCCCAAGTAGATGGGACCACATGGAACTATGGGCACATACCACAATGCCCAGCTAATTTAAGAAAAATTTCTTTGTAGAGGCAAGGTCTCACTATGTTACCCAGGTCTTGAACTTCTGGCCTCAAGTAATCCTCCTGTCTCTACCTCTCAAAGTGCTGGGATTACAGGCATGAGCCACCATGACCAGGCAGGAGTATCTATCTTTTGACCATGGGTAAAAGATTAAATGAGATGAGCAACTGGTGCCTCTACTTGCTTTTTAGTTCATATCACCACCACAGGCCTCTGATTCAAAAGCTTGTATGTTTCGATAGTTTGATTCAGTTGGTTTAGATAAGTGGGGAGGATGGGGGAAGAATAAGCTCTTTCTATTGTTAAAAGGGACCTATTTTCGCTTGGTCCTGATACCAGTTCTATGGCTTAACATTGGTATAACCGCCCAAGGAAAACTAAGGATATGATGTCTTGAGCCCACCTGAATGCAAGTGACAGTGAATCCCTGTGAGCTCTGATGTCAGGAATAATGCATAGGCATGGAATGCAGACTGGGGCCAAAGCTGGAAAAGGTAGCAGGCAGAAAGGTTTTATAAATACGTTATGTGGCTGGCACATTTTCTCTCAAGAGGTGACTTATACCCTAATCTGTACCTCAATGGTTGTCTTCCATGTAAAAAACTCCCTCTCTTTGCTCTAGTCAATTTTTGACCATCCATAATAATGACCATCTGTTATAGAATGGCCTCTTAAAGCCGCATGCAATTCCAAGTTCTATGACACTAATCTCCTTGGGTAAAAAGTAAATTAATTTTTGGCAGTAAAATTAATAACAACAAAAGTTCCCATATTATCATTCTAAATTTCACTCAAAATAAGTTCCAACATTATTAAAGAGTGTATTTTTTCATTCAGAGTGTTTTATTGATAGAAAAGCATATCTACGAAAATTTCTTCTACATATTTTGTTGAAAAGTCTCTGTGGTCTTGATTCTTGGCCTTTCTTTTAAAACAAATATACAAGTTAGGGTAGGTCAAAAGGCCGTTATAAATATACATCAAACTACAATGGCTCAAATAAAATGAAAATGTATTTTCCTTAAAATACAATCTACAGTGTATGTTCCCAGTTAGCAGGAAGCCATAAATCCTTTCAGGTACTCAAGGCAGCCAACATGTGGCTTCCAAGTTCTAGTTTCACCATTCTTTCTCAGGAAAGGGAGAAAGAGCATTGAAAAACCCTGTGGGAGGCTTTATGAGCCAGAAGTGGCTCAAATTACTTCCATTCAGTGGACAACTAGCATTCTCCACTACAGTGGATAAAGGGAACAATAATGGCTCAAGATCACATTTAGAAATCCTAAGATCACTGAAATGCCATGGCATTAATTGACCTAGTGTACACTGTGAGCAAAGTCTTGTAACCAAACAATGTTATGTTAGAAGAATGCAGTAGAAGGATCAGTGTTTTAGAGTTAGATTCATATTTTACTTCTGCCTCTATGAGTAATCAGCTATATGATTTTAGACAAGCTACTTAATTGCTTATATATAAGGGTGTACACACACACTCATACATATATACATACATATATATGCATGTATATAAGTATACTATGCCTGGCACACAGAAAATGCTCAATAGTTTCCTTCACTTTTTCTATTCATTCTGTTATTTGTTGGTTTCCTTCCCTTTTTCTATTCATTCTGTTGTCTGTATAATAAGTAAACTGAGTCAGGTGTCTTATCACCTGACTATTTACCTTAGCATTTTTTTTTGGCATATATAGCATATTTTATATCTTTTAATATTCATGTTTTCCTATTAATCAATTTAAAATTATTTACAACTTACAGAACCAATTAATTTGGATTTTTAAAATGAAGATGCCCTAAACATATCCTCAAGCAACTGACAGATCAGAAACAACAGTGCGGGCAAAGCTACCAGAAATATAAAAATAGCAAACCAGGAGATATTTACTGAGCAAGAGTCTAAGAAGCAGCAACACTTTCTGTAAATGGATCTCACAATTCAAAGAGCAATTTTATATCTGAAAAGTATAGAAATGACAGTGAGACTTCCAATTAAGTTAGAATTTTTTGTTTTGGGTTTCTGTGCTCTGAAAATATAGATATTATTAGTAAATTATAAAATGGGAAAATTAAGAAGGCATAACCAGTTCAAAACAAGACAATCATCTCTGTGGATCACAGACTACATGGAAACAAAATGTGGTAGAAAGAAATAAAGCTGTAGGCTTGCTGGGCTCCAGTATGAAAACAGGCAAAACAGATCACGGGTTCACAGTACAAGGAGACAGAGCCAGATTCATTGATTAAAATCGGAAGCTAGGACAGGGCATCTCTTGAGCATGAAAGCAGGGTGAAGAAGTTTTAGCCTGCTGCTACCTAGAGAAAATGTTCATATAAAACTCTACACCTAGGGCATCAAGTGGAATCATCGATAGCTTTGCCCCTTAATCTTTGCCAAACTGCTGTTGGGCTCAGTGATTGGATCTTCAACACAATGAGAAGCACAGAGCTATAAATATAAGGTCTACTTCTGACCAAAAATGCCTAGCAGGTGAGAGAGAACAGCCACAGAACTATTGGATAGAAAAAAAAGTAAGCATAAAACAGACAAAACAAAAAGCCCAATGTGCTCCCATACAAAATGGGAATGCACAAAACAAAATTCCAAAATACTTAGGAAAAAAAGGCAAAGTAAGTATAAAATCAGTAAGTAGGAGATGGAGTCACATCTTAAAAAAGAAAATAATGAGGCAACCTAAAAATGACTTTTAAGGGGAAAGATTTATACGATCTGAAGAGAAACCAGAGCATAAAAAAATGACTTTTAAATAAGTATGTTTAGAATCCTGAAAGACCCAAAGGAGGGAAAACACACACACACACACACACACACACACACACACACACACACACAACACAAATAGAAGCATGCAAAAAAAACTATAAAATAAAAACACAAGGCCGGGTGTGGTGGCTCATGCCTGTAATTCTAGTACTTTGGGAGGCCAAGGCCAGAGATTGCTTGAGGCCAGGAGTTCGAGATCAGCCTGAACAACATAGTGAGACCCTGTCTCTACAAAAAAATTTCTTAAAAATTAGCCGGGTGTGGTGGTGCATGCTCACTGACGTTGCAGTGAGCTATGACGACACCACTGCACTGTAGCCCAAGCAACAGAGCAAGACCCTGTTTCAAAAAAAAAAAAAGTGAAAAAGGGAAAAAATTAGAAATTCTAGAAATTTAAAGTGTTATTGAAATTTAAGAAATTTTTAAAATGGTATAAATTCCAGAATATATGAAAAGATAGAGAATGAATGAACTAGAAAATAATAATTGAAGAATTAATCCTTAATGTAGTATAAAGAACTAATGAGAAAAAAAATCTGAAAGAGTAGTTAAAATATGTGCAGAATAGGTTATGAGGATTCAATATACACTTAATAGAAATTCCAAAAGAAAAAACTAAAAGGAATGGAAGCAAAGCAATATTGAAACAATGTGGGAGAATTCTGCAGAACTGAAGAGACAATGAAACAAAATAAAATAAAAATTTCAAAAGACCCAAAACAAATGAAAAACAAAATAAATGAGAAAAGTATGCACAGACTAGCAATAACAGTATGCCATGAACTAAGTGGTATGATTGACCCAACTTTTTGCACCTGAGGATTCTTTTTTAATTTAAAATGAAACATACAAAACAACCAGGTCATATACAAGAATGATAAATAGCAAATTCAGGACTCTGGTTTACCTCTGAAGAGGATAGGAGAGAAACAGGATTGAGGAGGAGTATACAAGCAATGTAATTTTTATATTCATTTCTTTTTTTAAAAAAACTGAAATATAGCAAAATGTTAAAACTGATAAAACTGAGTGGTATATTCATGAATGTTCATTACGTTTTTCCTTATTTTTTCTCTGAATATTTGAAATATTATATAAAAATCAAGTGTACACAAAAGAACAAAAGCAAAATGTTTAAAGGAAAAGTGAAGATATGGAGGATAGCATGACCCTACCAGAAAGACCACAGGACCCTACCAGAAATGAAGGAAAATGAACGGGAAAGTAGCAAGAGAAAAATACTAATCAAAAATGCGGTTTAAGGAAGACTTGGCTTGATGCCACCGTTTCTTCTGTCTTTGGTCTCTGCACCTCTCACTGAGCTTCCAACAGTGCATGTTGGGACAGAGCATCCAGAGGTTCACAACCTCTAAGATCTGTAGGAGCCACTAAAAGGAGGGCCCAAGGAAGAATGTGCCATTTTCAGTAGAAAACAAGTGGTGGTTACTAATTATGATCATTTTGTACTTTGGATCTGGATTTGCTGCACATTTCTTTATAGTATGACACCGAATGCTTAAGAAATAGAATGTTTTAATTCATCCATGAAATAAATATGAAGAGTGTTTTAAGAGGCGCAGACTTTGAAAAATGGATCAAACTCTTGAACTCTCATAGGATACTAGACATGTCTTTAATAAACATATGACAGAAAATATAAGGCTTATTATTTTTTAAATTATAGATAGAAGAATCCTTAATATGTCCGTATAGACCATGTGAAAGAATGAACAGACAAAGAATGACTGAAAAACAGAAGACAAAATAAGTGATGAAATAGATTCTTGGGGAGACATGTACAATGATTATCCCTGAGTAAGGAAAAGACAGCTCTTCCTCTGAGACTTAAGTGAAAGAAATAAGAATTATTTCAGACATAGATTAGATAGGTTTTATAGCTACAGGGGTTAGAAATTAAGTAAATCACACTATAGCTTTAATTTTTTCTGTAAACTATGAGACATGGTCATCTGCCGAGCCGAAGGCAGGAGTAGAAAATGGAAGTAGGTTCAAAAATAAATGTTGATTTGGCTCATTTTTAGCTCTACTTTGTAAAATGGAAAGTATGACTTCTAAATGAAACTGCTAGCACAAGATAAAGTTAAGCCTCCTTTGAATTCACTCAGGGCAAAAGAATAAATAAATGTATCCTTACAGAAAAGCTAGGACATTTGATGATGAACTTATGATACATAACTTTTGTTCAAATTCATCTTGATAAGAAATGGATTTGGGGAGTAAGGAAACATATTTAATAACTTCATCTAAACAGATGAAACCAGAATGAAGATCCAAATTTCTCAAAGGAACTCTTCCTGCAACGCACACAAAACACAAACAATATAAAAATAAATTATCTTGTTGCATTATTAGCTATAGTTTGGCAATTTAACGCAACTCCCTGAATTTTAACCTTTACATGCAAAATGTCTGAGAAATTCATCCTTTTGATTGTTCATCACTCATGTCTGCTGAATTCAAATGCCTAATAACATAATATTATTAAAGTAGAATTGAAACTTTTCTTAGGAAAAACTACAAAACAGCAGATTGTGTTAATTACATAAACTCTTGACAGTCATTTGAAGTTTGTGTCATCCTCAAAGTTACTTGTTTATGTTTCCAAAGAGATTTTATTCTCCCTTTACAACTTGACACTATAAATCAGAAATACCAAAAAGACTCAACTTACATGATAACATATAAGGAAGATCCAGAAAACAAAATCACCTAAGGCAGTTGAATTGAAAGAAGAAAGAATATGCTAATCTTGGTTATGATTCTAGATCCTTTTACCTACTCCATTTAACTTCACATTGCAAGAGTACTTTTGGCTTAGAGCATGATGGAAAATAACAAAGAGGTGAATAACGTGGAAGTGAGTGTGAACCATCTGAAACACATGACAAAAAGATTGAACTTCATTATTCTACTTTGGGATATAGTTCTGATTTACTTATACGATTGTATTACATACTTTTCTGTCTCTGAATCCAGAACGTTTCTTCTTTTTCTCTTCTGGAGGAGGCTCAAGATCTGCAGCCTTTTTTTCATGGTTACAAACTTCCCCTTCATCTTTATTCTTCCCTTTATCACCAATTTCAGTCTTTAGATTGTTTATACCTGGTGGAGATTCTGCATGGGCTCTGGATATGCAAAAAAAGAAATCTGGATTAATCATGAAGGTTCATCTTATATTAATCAAATAAGCAAACAGATACAGTTTAGCAGGAGCAACAGCAACGAAATTGTCAAAAATTCTACATGAAGAAGTTCCTCAAAGAATTAAAAAAAGAACTACTCTATGACCTAGCAACCCCATCTCTGGGTACATACCCAAAAGAACAAAAAGCAGGGTCTCAAAGAGATATTTGCACAGCCACGTTCATGGCAGCATTGGTCACAATAGCTAAAATATGGAAAACACATGGAAGCAACCCCATTGCCTACTGGCAGATGAATGGACAAACAAAATGATATGCAATATAATGGAATATTATTCAGCCTTTAAAAAGAAGGAAATCCTGTCACATGCTACATGGTTGAATCTTGAGGACATTATGCTAAGTAAAAAAAAAGCCAGTCACAAAAACACAAATATTGTATGATTCCACTTACATAAGTTACCTAGAGTAGTTAAATTCATAGAAATAGAAGGCAGAATAGTCTCTACCAGGGGTAGAGGGAAGGGGAAACAAGGCAGTTTCTTTTGAATGGGTACAGAGTCTCAGTTTTGCAAGATGAAAAAGTTCTGGAGATCTGTTTCACAATGATGTAAATATACTCAACACTACTGAACTGTATACTTAAAAATGGTTAAGACGGTAAATTTTATGTTATGTGTCTTTTACAACAATAAAAAAGTACATAAAGAAGAAATAGGGGTCCAAAACAATAAAAAACAAGTATTCAAATAAAAACATACATGTAAAAAAAAAATTCTACACAAAGACAAGTCTTCTAGGCTTTCCAAGTTCATTCAATTATCAACAGCAAGCAAAAACCAAATGTTCCACAGAAGCCCCTCTTGCCAATTAGAGATTAAAACTGCTGGTCTATTCTATAAAGCTTTTCACAACATCCTTAGCTAAGGTAATAATGTCTCTATTCCTTCAAACTCCTACACCATTTATTTAATGTTTAAACTACAGCATATAATTTAGTGTTCTGTATGGTTAATTGTGTTTCCTTACAGTCTACTTGCTCTTCAACTAGTAGGTGGAATCAAATGACATTGTTGTTTTTATAAATCAAAAACTGACAAATATTAGCAATAACATGGTTCAACCTAACACATAAGGTCATTAACAAGAAGCCAGACACTGTATTGTTTTTCTTTTAAGTCTTCAAGTGCCTAACCCAGTGCTTTACACACAGAAACTATACGCTGCATCTGTGACTGATTAAAGGAATGCCAATAGAAGTCCACAGCTAAGGAAACAAGAAAGGGAGTTGGAAAAAATTACACTGGGATTAAGGTACTGCAATGTGAGAAAATTCTTAATGTATTCATTTTACATAGCTATTTGGAGAAGATTTATCAAGTTATTTTATTTACCTGCAAATATTTTCCAAACATTAACAATGACAAAAAATTATTTGAATTTGTAAGCAAAAACAATCATTGATTTTTTAAAACACTAAAGTCTAAAAAGAAACAAATTTTTAAGACGCAACAAGAAACTACCACATTGAGTTAAGCTTCTTTCAAACATGATTCAAAGGCAAACTGTTGACTTTAGTTCGAATTTCTTTTCAACTTTGACCAAGTAATGTACTAGATCACATCACACTGCTTTATTTCCCTCTGAAGAGCCTCCTGTAATTAAAAGATGATGGGCTGCTAAAGCAGAGACCCAAGCTATTTATCCATGGAGGCATAGAGACAGCATTTGTTCAATCCATCCTTCAAGCGCTGTAACAGCTACACTACTTGCTAACATTTAAATATGAAGATGATCCCTGTCCTTAAGAAGTTCACATTTAGGCTGGGTGCGGTGGCTCACGCCTGTAATCCTAGCACTCTGAGAGGCTGAGGCGGGTGGATCGCTCAAGGTCAGGAGTTTGAAACCAGCCTGAGCAAGAGCGAGACCCCTGTCTCTACTATAAATAGAAAGAAATTAATTGGCCAACTAAAGATATATAGAAAAAATTAGTGGCACATGGTGGCACATGCCTGTAGTCCCAGCCACTTGGAAGGCTGAGGCAGAAGGATTGCTTGAGCCCAGGAGTCTGAGGTTGCTGTGAGCTAGGCTGACACCACGGCACTCACTCTAGCCCGGGTAACAGAGTGAGACTCTGTCTCAAAAAAAAAAAAAAAAAAAGTTCACATTTAGTAGGAAAAACAGATAACTAAACCAATAAAGGAATAGGTAAGAAAAAACTTGCTAGAAAAGGTGATTTATAAGCTGCCTTCTAAAATACCTAAAGTGTTATTAAAGGAAAAGGTTTATCTATTCAAAACCATCTGGTATAAAAGAAAATCCTAAGCACATTGCCTTTGATCAGTTCAATTTTAACCAGCATTCATAATCTCTTCTTAAAAACTTGCAGGTTAATGTCGATGACACGCTGATGTTCATGTGCAGTAAACTAGTTGCTCTCTATTACATTCATCCAACTCCTCCCACCTCAGAAGATACACGCTTACAAGAGTCAAATTGCTTTTTCCCAAAATTATTCCTGATAGTTGAAGCCATTACTGTAATTAATAAAATAATTAAATATTACAGCACTGATGAAATACAATGACGTAAAAAAAGACGACTTTTGCTTCCAGCCACAACTGAGTGACTATACTGGATTTGATTTCCCACAGGGGAAAAATATAAAAACTTGAACATAATATATCAAATAATCGTTTTCAGACACTGCACAATAGAAAGCAACTCTCTAAGAAAAGTGTAGCCTGTAATTGCCTAGTATTTCTGTCTAGAGACATATTCCAGACCGTGAACAGGATCCCAAGCAAAACACAGTGGTTTTGCTAAATTGAGGTGACAGAGATCTAAGTTTGGAGAAGCAAAGGTATCTGGAATTGGTGAGACAGATGGCTTAAGAGGAAGAAGTCACAAAGAGAAAGAGCTTCAAAAATCTACATGGAGTGCCCTTGAGTACTGAGTTAACACTAAGCAGTGCCTTCTGAGGATGAAACTATTCAAGGAACTGCAGGCCAAGTAATTTCCAGAGTTCACAAGCAGGAAATGTTCAAGTTTAACAAGTCAGAGTAGAGCAATCTTACTGAACACCCACAGCATTTAGTAACACCCCTGAAGGGTCATGCTATATTACTACGGCTAAACTGACCTTAGAGCAAAGGGTACTCTAGACTATGCTTAATAAATGAATGAATGAATGAATGAATAAAAAGTTTTTAAACAAGCTTTAGAAGATTAAGCAGGTACTCCAGTAAACTAACTGCCTGCCAAAAGAAAAATCAGCATTTTTCTGAAAATCCAAAAGTGAAAAGTGACAAAATCCAAACACTCAACAATATGACATTCATAATTTTAAAAGTCCAATACAAAAATTATTAGACATCAGCAAGATGATTATTCTAGCTCTTGTTTCTCCACAGAAACAACAGATTTAACAGAGCCATAAGGACCAAAACACCTTTATAAGGCTTCCAGAATCCAGTCAAGAAGTTGCAGTACTCCAAGCAAGCACATAGATGAGAGCTGCCATATTGAAAGGAGTAACAAAAGCAATTTCACTTTAGCCACATTAACACCCCCTCAAAATGGGCACAGATCAGCATTAAGGGAGAACACCCCAACTAGGGACCTCTGGGGGTAGGCGGTGGGTGGGAGGTGTCACTGGATAGGCTTAGCAGATAAAATACTGCAGAAAAAAAGATCAGTGGCCTTGAAGACACAGCTACAAAAACTACCAAAACTGAACACAGGGAGAAAAAGGCTGAACAAAACATAAGAAGAACCTTGGTAACATGTGGAACAATATCAGATGGTCTAGCATATGAGTGAATAAAGTTCAAGGATGTATGTATGACCTTTATTCAAAGGTCAGAAAATTTCAATGAATAATGAGCAAAAATTGTTCAAATTTCATGAAAATGGTAACAGCTCTAAGAAAATCAATAAATCCCAAACAGTATTAACACAAAGTAAACTGTACCAAAATACAATCATAATCAAATTGTTGAAAACCAGTGATAAAGAAAAGACATAAAAGCCAAATTTTAGCTCATACAGAAAAACAAAGATAAGAATTACCATAGACTTTTCATAAGAAAGCTGACAATATGATCCAGCAATTCCACTTCTGGTTATATACCCCCCAAAAATGAGAGCAGGGACTCAAAGAGTTACTTGTGCACCAATATTCACAGCAGTGTTATTAACAATAGCCAAAAGGTGGACACAACCCAACTGTTTGTCAACAGATGAATGTTTAAACAAAATGTGGCATAAGCATATAACGGAGTATGATTCAGCCTTAAAAATGAAATTTTGATATGTACTATAACATGGATGAATCTTAAAAACATTACACTAAGTTAAATAACCTGGACCAAAAAGGACAAATTCTGTATAATTCCATTTATATAGGTGCCTAGAATAGTTAAATTCATAGAAATAGAAAGCAGACTACGAGGAGATGGAGCGAGAAGGGACTGAGGACTGTTTAACAGTTATAGAGCTTAAGTTTGAAATGATAAAAAAGTTGTGGAGATGGATGGTGCTGATGGTTGTACCAAATGTGTAATGCCATTGAACTTAAACATGATTAAAATGCTAAGTCTATGTTATGTATATTTTAACACAACTTTTAAAAAAAATACTTGAATATAAGGAGAGTACCACACTGAAAAAAAACAACAAAAAACCTGAAAACAATTGAATAGTGTCCTTAAAGGACTAAAAAAAAAAAAAAGTCAACCTAGAATTCTATATCCAGTGAAAACATCCTTCAAAAGTGACGGCAAAATGAAGATATTTTCAGACAAAAGCTAACAGAATCCATCACCAGCATACAAACACTCATAGAAATATTAAAGGAAGTACTTTGGCTGAAGAAGAATGATACTAGATAGACTCTTGGACCAATACAAAGGAATGAAGAGTACCAGAAATGGTAAACATATGGGTAAATGTAACAAACTTTTTTCTCTTTTTAGAATTTCTTTAAAATACAACCGACGGTTTAAACAAAAGTAGCAAAAACAATAACATATTATGAGGTTTAGCAGTGGTACCCAACCTTTATAGCACCAGAGACAGGTTTCATGGAAGACAGTTTTTCCACAAACACTGGGATGGGGAGAGTGGGGGGTGTGGAGGTCAGGCGGTAATGTAAGCATGGGGATCGGTTATAAATACAAACACTGGCCTGCTGCTCACCTCCTGCTGTGTGGTACCCACCTCCCCTACCCCCTAAGTTTCATGGAAGACAATTTTTCCACGCATGGGGGTGAAGGGGGCAGCAACAGAGCTCTGCAGGCTGGTCCCTAATAGTATGTGGCCTGGGGGTTGGGGACCACAGGTTTATAGCATAGGTAGATATAAAGTGAACAACAATAGCACAAAGAACAGGGGAAGGAAAACAAAAGTATAATATTGTAAAGTTCTTACATATATGGAAAGTGATATAATATTATTTGAAGGTAGATTATGATAAATTCAAGATATATGCTATAAATTCTAGAACAGGGGTTGGCAAAATATTGCCCACAGGTCAAATCCAGCCTCCCACCAGTTTTTGTACAGCCCTTAAAACAAGAATGATTTCTACAATTTTAAATGTTCGAAAAGAATCAAAAGAAGAAAAATATTTTATGATACATGAAAATCATATGCCCATGAAGTTTTAATGAAACTTAGCCATGCCCATTCATTTATGTATTATCTGTAGCTGCTTTGAAGTACAATAGTAGCAGTGGCTGAGACTGTATAATATGCAACATATAAAATATTAGATGGCAGCTATACCAGCAGGTGTGAAAACATTACACTTTTTGTGAAATACTTCTTACTTGTATTAAAAATGCAGCTTTTATGTGGGTGCTATAAGAAAGGCATACCTATAGATTCTAATATGATTTGAGAAAAAGTGAAGTCATTATATGACAACTTAAAGCTAAAAGAAGGTAAAGGATCTGAAGCTGGAGAATATGATGCCTGGAAAGTATCGTTTGATAGTTTTAGAAAGAAGTTTGCCTTAAAAAATGTCAAGATAGCAGATGCAGCAACTTCTGCTGACCAAGAGGCAGCAGACAAGTTCCCAGACACCACTAAGAAATCATTGATGAGAAAGGATATATGCCCAAACAGGTTTTCATGCAGATAAAGGTGCCCTATTGGGGGTTGGGGGTGAACGGCACAAAAGATAATTATTGGTAAGGAAGAGAAGCAAGCACCAAGATTTAAGGCAGGAAGGGACAGGCTAATTCTGTTTTATACAAATGCAATAGGGTTTATGATCAGGACTGCCCTTATCTACAAAGCTGCTAACCCTGGAGCCTTGACGAGAAAAGATAAATACCAGCTACCAATCTTTAGGTTGTATAAAAAGAAGGCCTGGACAACGAGAATACTTTTTCTGGATTGGTTACATCGAAGCTTTGTCTCTGAAGTCAAGAAGTACCTTGCCAGTAAGGGACTGCCTTTTAAAATTCTTTTGATACTGGACAATGCCTCTGGCCACCCAGAATTCCATGAGTTCAACACTGAAGTCACAGAAGTGGTTTACTTTCTCCCAAATACAGCATTTCTAATTCAGCCTCTAGATCAGAGGGTATAAGGACCTTTTTGTTGTTGTTGTTAAGAGACAGAATCTCATTCCATTGCCTAGGCTGGAATGCAGTGGCACAATCATAGCTCACTATAACCTCAAACTCCTGGGCTCAAGGGATCCTCGGGACTCAGCCTCCAGAATAGCTAGGATTATAGGTACACACCACTATGCTCAGCTAATTCGTTTAATTTTTTTGTAGAGAAGCAGTCTCATTATGTTGCCCAGGCTTGTCTCAAACTCCTCCTGGCTTCAAGCAATCCTCATATCTTGGCCTCCCAAAACGCTGGAATTACAAGCATGAGCCACTGTGCCTGGCCCACATAGATCTTTAGGGCTCATTACACATAGTATTCTATGGAAAGGATCATCAATGCTATGGAAAAGAACCCTTACAGAGAAGGGTTCATGAAGACCTCATGAAGGTCTGGAAGGATTACCATTGAACATGCCATTATTGTTATAGAAAAAGTTGTGAAAGCCATCAAGCCTGAAACCATCAATCCCTGCTAGAGAAAACTGTGTCCAGATGTTGTTCGTGACATCATAGGATTTACAACACAACCGATCAAAAAAATAATGACAGAGACTTGATGGAGATGAGTGCTTTCAAATCAGTGCCAGACAACAGGAAGAAGACAGAAGCAGCCATGCCAGAAAACAAAGTGACATTACACAATCTGGCAGAAGGGTTCCAATACTCAATATCACTTTTGACTTCTTTC
>CAUYMX010126453.1:0-12761 GCA_963573855.1 Lepilemur septentrionalis
GAGTCTCACTCTGCTGCCCGGGCTAAAGTGAGTGCCGTAGTGTCAGCTTAGCTCACAGCAACCTCAAACTCCTGGGCTCAAGCGATCCTCCTGCCTCAGCCTCCCGAGTAGCTGGGACTACAGGCATGCGCCACCATGCCCAGCTAATTTTTTCTATATATTTTTAGTTGGCCAATTAACTTTCTATTTTAAGTAGAGACGGGGTCTCACTCTTGCTCAGGCTGGTTTCGAACTCCTGACCTTGAGCAATCTGCCCACCTTGGCCTCCCAGAGTGCTAGGATTACAGGCGTGAGCCACCGCGTCTGGCCCTTTTTTGTGGTTTTAATTGTTTATTCTTTTTTTTTTTTTTAGCATGAAATGGAATTTATTGTAAAGATAGGTATTTTATAGAATCCAAACAAAAGCTGACTAACCAGAAATAAAGTGAGGACAGCTCAGGGAACGTGAGCAGTGGTGACTTGTGTTCCCCTCCTTCTGGTGTTCCCCTTTAGTGTGACATAGAGCCTCTTCTCCAAGACTTACAGAAAAACTAAAAAAATACATTTTCCATGTGTTCTTCTCCCAGCTCCTGATGTTAACAGCTTTCAGAGCCATGGTACAATTATCAAAACCAGGAAATTAACATTGACACAATCCTATTAACTGAACTACAATCTTTATTTGAATTATACCAATTTTCTCAGTAATCTTTTTCTGGTTCAGTATCCAAGATCCATATGAACTTGGGTCTTTCTGGGCTGTCCTGTTCTACTGGTCTATTTGTCTACTTGTGCTCAGTATCACACTGTTTTAGTTATAGAGACTTTAGAGTATGTTTTAGTGACTGGTAGGGCCAATCCCTCTTGTAATTTTTCCTTTTCGATGTGTTCCTGGCTATTCTTGTATGTTTGCTTTTCTATATGAACTTTAGTATCAACTCGTCTAAATCCATTTTTTAAAAAGGCATATTGGCATTTATTGATATTTTATTACATTTATTAACTAATTTAGGGAGGACTGACTTCTTTACAATGTGGAGTCATCCTATCCAAGAACAGAGGATATGTTTCCATTTGTTCAAGTCTATTTTTGTACCTTTTCAGGAGTGTTTTAAAATTTTCCTCATATAGGTTTTGTGCATTTCTTGTTAACATTATCCCTAAGTATTTAATCTCTTTATTGCTAGTAAATGAGGTTTTCTTTGCCATTATGTCTTCTAACTGGTTGTTACTGTATGTACGAAAGCTATTGACTTTTGTATGTTAATTTTGCATCCTTACTGAATTCTTTTACTTTTGGGGTTAGTTTTATCATTGATCCTCTAGAGTAAAAAAAAAAAAAATCTAAATGCATAGAGGAATGGTGAGAGATGAAAGAATCTATAGACATAAAAACATGGGAAAGCTTAAACCTTGGAAGCAAGTGAGACCAAAGCCATCTTTACCCTTGAGCTTCTGAAGGTGAAGAAGGTATCTGCTGAGCCCTGATTGCCTTGAGCTTCTGCTGTGATGACTGGGACTGGTGCCGGAGGGAAAGCAGGCCACTCAAGGTAGGGAGTTTCATCTGAGATCTCCCACAAAGCGGAGACCCTCAGAGCGCTGCTCTCACGTGTAAGGGTGAACACTAAACAAACCACCAGGCAAATAACAAACAGTAAGAAAACTTGCCTTTCTTGACCTTGACCCTAAGTGGAGGAAAAGTTGTTTTGGTTTATTTCCATCTAAAAAACTTGTTTAACAAGTTGTCCCTTATAGAGAGTTATGGCCCAAATTTGTACTAGTATGGTCCAAAATATTGCAAATGGGAATTTAATTTACAGTGGACCGAGGTCAGTAGTAATCCTAGAAAACTACCAGAAGCAACCACAGGTTCTCTCTGTAGAAATGAGACTTCAATACAGGTATCAAAGAACTCCCACAGGTAAAGTTATAAATATGGGTAGCTCACAGTTAAAAGCCACAAACCAAAGAAGGAAATAATAACAGGTACAACAAAGATGAAAATGTTTATAAAAATAATACTATGAAAACTTTAGCCAATAAATTTGAAAGCTTAGACAAAAGGGGAAAATTCCTAGGGAAATATAATTTACCAAAAGTCAATCAGGAGAAATAGAAAGTGTTTAATCCTGTAACATTAAACATATCTAATAAGTAGTTTAAAATCTGGGAGTGTGTATTCTTTGCAGAAAGACTTTATGTGATCCCCCAAAATGCCATCAGTTCTTTTTCTGGAGCTAAACACATTGATTATAAAGTTCATTTGGAAGAATAAATGAGCAAGATCATCCCAAGAAAACCCTGAAAAAGAGCACTTGGAAGGGGGAGGGATAGTCCTACTATGTATTGAAACATAAAACCTCGACTCTGAAAATGTGGTACAGGCACGTGACTAGACAGATCAATGGAACAAAATAGAAAGTTCAGACATAGGTCCAATTACATATGAAAATTCAGGATACAATAAAGGTGGTGTCCTAAGTCAGTGAGGGGAAAGATGCGTTATAAAAATGAATGGTGTTGGGATAACTGGATATAGTCATGTAGCTATATATAGATATATAGCCATATAGAAAAAGAAAATTAGATTTGTTTCTCACATCACATGTCAGTATAATTTTCAGGTTGATGAGAGATTTAATTGTATAATACATTAACTACCCAATTACTAGAAAAGAAGAAAACATCAGCAAGCTATGGCCTGCAGGCCAAATCTGGCCAAAAAATATTTTGGGCTATTGCAAGCTAAGAATGGTTTTTTTCTTTACTTTTAAAGGGTTCAATAAAAAGGAGAACATGAGACAGAGACTTTATGTAGTTGCAAACCCTAAAATATTTACTATCTGAACTTTTACTTAAAAAAAAGTTTTTGAGCCCTGCTCTGTAATGTCGAGGTAGGAAAGCTTTTCCAACTGTATTGGTTAGCTGTGGCATAATAATGCCACCGAGCTCAGCTGGGCAGCTCTGTTCCAGTGTCCCTCACCTCCTTGGACCAATAGGAAAACACACTGCACCCCTTTGTAGGAAGTGAGTGTCTATGCACGTGGCAAAGGGTGGGGATACAGGGAAAGTTGAAGAATTTGGGCTAATAATGTAATCTTCCACATTAAATACTACTTAAAATCTAGATACAATAAGAGACATATTTGACTACATTTTTAAAGAATCTTTTGCATGTGCTATACAGTAAGCAACCTAAAATACAGTGGTAATGCAGAAAACTTTGCAAATTACATCACAGATTAGGGCTACTATTCCTAATTTATAGAGAACATAAAAATAGGGAATATTCTGTAAAGAAATGTGGAAGAGATATGAGCAGACAGTTCACTGAAAAAACTGCAAATGTCTCTCAAACATAGGAAAAGATGTTGAACGTTCCATAGTCAGTTGATTTTCACAATAATGAGCAGATATTCTTATCATCCCCACTTACGAGACAAGGAAACTGAGTCATGAAGATGTACAGTATTATGCCTGAACACAAAAGACTAGTAAGTAATGCTGCTAGGATTTGAACCTAGTCAGGCTGGCTCCAGAGAAAAGAGTGATTTACCATGACTAAATAAGGCTTATATCAGGAATGCAAGGATCATTTAATATTAGGAATAGCTGGGTGTTTCCTTAATATGAGAAAATATATTTATCTCAATTCAAAGCCTGCATTGTGCTTAATTGAGAATACCAGAAGCAATTTCATTAAAGTCAGGAACAAGACAAAGATGTCTACTAATCATCACTATTATTTAAAATTGTTCTACAGGACTTAGATGAAACAATTAGATAAGAGAAAGAAATTGGATGTATAGAAATTAGAAGGGAAGAGAGGAGAAAATTATAATTTGCAGATGATATGATTGAATTGTTTCCCTAGAAACTAAAGAAGACCAAAAACTCACAAACAAAACAAGAATTTAATTAATTTTCAGAAATCAGTAGCTTTTGTATACACAATGTCCAATTTCAAGCTGTAAGGGAAGAAAAAACCCATTTTACAATAGCAGTACAAAACACAAAAGATAAAATACCTAAGACTAAACTTAAGAGATATTATCTGTAGAAAACTTTAAAATTCTAATGAGAGGCACAAAATGAGACCTGAACAAATGGAAAGACATACCATGTTCTTGCATAGGAATAATTAGCCTATGGAATCATAATTAGCCTAGGAATCATAAACATATCACTTCTCCTTAGTTAATCTATAAATTTAACATGATCTCCAATAAAAATACCAATAGGATTTTTAAAAAAGATTTACATAAACTGATTCTGAAATGCACATGGAAAAATAAATAAACAAGAATAGCCAAGAAAGAGAGGGTTAGTGATAGGAGACTAACTCTATAGATATTAAAATTTATACATTTTACACACAGCTATTGAAACAGTATAACAGTTTGTGAGTAGTCACGCAGATGAGTAAAACAGAACTGTTTAGAAATAGATCTAAATACATAGGGGAATTGAGGATATGATAACGGTGGCCTTTCAATCAGTGGGAAAAAGATTATTCAGCAAATGGGGTGGGGACTATTGTGTAGTGCTCTGGAAAAAATCAAGTTGGATCCATACGTCGCAGACAGGACAAATTGCAGACAGTGCAGAGATTTAAACAGTAAAAAAGCAAAACTCTAAAAGTACTAGAAAAAAGGTTATCATATCTAAGAGTGGGGAAAGCCTTTCTAAGGATGACACAAAACCCAGAAGCCATAAAGGAAAAGATTGCTAGATTAGACTTCATAGAGATTAAAAATTTCTTCATGACAACAGCACCATAAGCAAATGGAAGCGAGAGCCTGGACAAGATATCTGTAATTCCACCCAGATGAGGGCTAATTTATCTAAAATAGAAAGAGTCCCTGCAAATCAAAAAGAAAGAAATCAGCAATCCAACATAAAAATGGGCAAAGGAAATAACAGAGAAATTTCATAGAACAGAAAATACAAATGACTTTTAAGCATATGAAAATGTTTAATAGAGAAAATTTTCTTCTGTCAAAAATAATAGAAGTTTGATAACACTATAATGGCAAGTGTGTAGTTAAGTAGGCACTCTCACACACCGTATAAATTAGTACACACTGTACAGGTTGGCGGTATCTATCAAAATTACAAAGGCACATTACATTTTTAAACCCAGAAATCCTAGGAATTTGTCCTACAGATAGATACATTTGTATCTGTGCATGTGAAATGACTTATGAGTGTCAACATAAAAAATGTAGAGAAATCTCCAAGTAATAAGATTTTTAAATTTATTATTTTTATTTTTTATTATTTTTTATTCCATTTATATTTATTTATTTATTTACAGAGTCTCACTTTGTTGTCCTGGCTAGAGTATGGTGGCATCATCATAGCTCACTGCAACCTCAAACTCCTGGGCTCAAGTGATCCTCCTGTCTCAGCTTCCTGAGTAGCTGGGACTACAGGTATGTGCCACCATCCCCGGCTAATTTTTCTATTTTTTCTTTTTTAGAGTTGGGAGTCTCGCTATATTGCTCAGGCTGGTCTTGAACTCCTGGCCTCAAGCAATCGTCCCACCTCAGCCTCCCAAAGTGCTAGGATCACAGGCATGAGCCGCCCACCATGCCCAGCCAGCAAAAAGATTTTATTTGGGAATAATATGCAAGAAGTAGGATGCAATCTGGGACATACAGACCAGAGTAGCCTCCAGTATGTTCAGAGAACAAATGAAAAGCTTAGGGCTTTATTAGCGGAAGAGGAGGTTACACAAGTTGTTTTGAAAGGAAGTTGATTGGTGCTGGGGGTGTCTTTTGGGAGCCAGAAAGCTCTGATTGGTGAGCGGTGGCAGTTGTTAAGTAAAATCTTAAAGTTATATTTCATCGAATTGGGCTTGCATGTGAGTCAGTGCTTGTCAGGCAAATGTTCTTGTCTAAGTGGCTAGCTGTCCCTGTGCTGCTAGCTGTCCTTTTGTGACTTGGGGTAAGCTTCCGTTTGGAAAAGTTTTTGTTAGTTCCTGTTACCAGGCAAATCATACATGAAAGCCTTCCCTTCCTGGCCTTCCCTCACTCCATTTTGTCAGAGTTTGACACAAGTGACTTCATTCTGAATCTGACAACTTTCACATGAGCATGGCTGATCATGATAATTCACTAGAGGTTAGTCAGATTCAGTCCTTTTACCAGGGAGGGGA
Source organism: Lepilemur septentrionalis (assembly GCA_963573855.1). NCBI lineage: Eukaryota > Metazoa > Chordata > Mammalia > Primates > Lepilemuridae > Lepilemur > Lepilemur septentrionalis. The sequence goes on from CAUYMX010126453.1 coordinate 6,140, forward strand.
TCACTCAAGGCTTTAATACAAGAATGTGGGGATCATTTGGGCTCATCTTAAAGAGGCTACCTACCACGTGGATAAATATTTTAAAAAACCTAAGTATATACTGCCTTCAAGATGTATGCTTTAAGTGTAATGACAAAGAAAGATTGGAAGCAAAAAGAGGGAAAAAATACATGGAGCAAAGACTGACCAAAAGAAGGCTGGTAGAGCAATACAAATATCAGTTGAGGTAAATGTAAGTCAAGAAGCTTTACTAGGGATACAGAGGAACATTTCATAAAAATAAAAGGATAAATCTACCAGGAACATATAGTTTGTACTTTGGTGCACCTAATAACACAGCTTCAAAATATAGAAAGCAAAAGTACAGAACTATCAACATCTGCTAGTGCAAGCAGTCATGAAGAATGTGGAAGATTACAACCAAATGAATAATAACCTTAACCTAATTGATGTATATAGAACACTACAGCCAGCAGTGTCAGAAGATGTATTCTTTCCAAGTACACGTGGAACATTTACAAAATTCACCATAGGCTGATCCTTAAAGGAAGTCTCAACAAATTCCAAAGGGTGAAATCGTCTGAAATACGTTCTCTGACCAAAGTGAAATCACTCTAGAATCAATTTTAAAAAGTAACCAGAAAATCCTCACATATTTAGAAATTAAGCATTTTAAACAACTGATAGTTCAGAAATAAATTACAATAGATATTAAAGCCAGCAGCCCCTAACCTTTTTGGCACCAGGGACTGGTTTCATGGAAGACAGTTTTCCACGGACTGGGGAAAAGGATGGTTTCGTGATAATTCAAGTGCATTAGCAGTCAGTCCTCTCTGCGAGTGGTGGGGTGGCTCACTGGGAGGCCGGGGAAGCAGGAGAATCGCTTGAGCTCAGGAATTTGAGACCAGCCTGAGCGAGAGCAACCATCTCTACTAAAAACAGAAAAATTAGCTGGGCATGGTGGCACATGCCTGTAGTCCCAGCTACTGGGGAGTCTGAGGCAGGAGGATTGCTTGAACCCAGGAGTCTGAGGCTGCTATGAGCTGGGCTGATGCCATGACACCCCACTCAGAGCAACAGAGTGAGACTCTGTCTCAAAAAATAAATAAATTTCAAAAAACAAAAAAACCTCTCTGTCAATGATAATCTGTGTTTGCAGCCGCTTCCCAGCACTAGCATCACTGCCTCGGCTGCATAATACCGCATAATTCCAACTATATGAAAAGGCAAGATTATGGGGACAGTAAAAGAATCAGTGATTGCCAAGGGTTAGTGGGGAAGGAGGGGTGGATAGGCAGAGCAGGGAGGATTTTTAGGACAGCGAAACTACTCTGTATTTGATACTATTAACATGGTGGATACATGTCATTAAATATTTGTCAAAAACCATAGAATGTACACCACCAAGTAAACTTTAATGTAAACTGTGGACTTTGGGTGATAAAGACGTGTCATTGTATTCTAACGATACCAATTGTAACAATTACATCTCTGATGGGGAGACTGCCTGTGTTGGGGGGTGGGTATCTGGGAACGCTGTACTTGCTGCTCAATTTAGCTGTGAGCCTAAAACTGCTCTAAAAAACAAAATCTATTTTTAAAAAGTAAGAAAAAGCACTAAGTACCAATATCATAAGAAAACTGTATGAAGAACTTTATGTCAATAAATTAAAAAATCCACATGAAATGGAATTTCTAGGAAAACACAATTGACCAACTCAAGAGTAAGTAGAAAATTTGACTGGTTTATATCTGTTTAAGAAGTTGAATCTGTAACTATAACCTTCCCACAAACAATTCTTCAGTCCAGATTTCTTCAGTAGCCAATTCTTTTAAACGTTTGAAGAAATGACATTAGTCTTATACAAACTCTTCCAAATAATAGAAGAAAAATAATTCTTACCTCATTTTGAGGCTACCATAATTTTAATACCAAAGGGTGACTAGTACATTATTACCAGAAAGGAAAATTATAGGCCAGTATCTCTCATGAATGTACTCATACATATCCTAAAGAAAATATTAGCAAGTAGAGTCCAATGATGTGATAGTACAGCAGGAACCCGGGAGAGTCTGAGAGCTGGACAGCCCATTGGGGGTCACGTGGTCCGGCCTTTCCCAGATGCAGAGCTCAGACCAGGATTCCTGGCCCCAAGGAGCAAGGAAAGTGAGGAAAACCATCTGCTCAACTCTTCCAGAAAGGGGAAACAGCAGTAGACAATCGTGGAGCTTTCCAGAAGCAACACTGCTTTGTGGTCTGTGTGGCTGCTGCACTGATGAGGTTAAATGCTAATAAGAAGCCTTGTCTGGAACCAAAGGGTGAGTATAGCGCAAGGTATCTGGATATGACTGTTTTGCATCCCCATTTAAAAGATAATAGTGTTGCTTCCTCTTAACCCTGAAACCCCAGAAGGAGCAAAAATTTCCCTTTCTGTTACATCCAAGATTCACAGGAGTTTTGTTTTGAAGGTTGGGTTCTTTTTGGGGAGGGAGGAACATAACACTTTTGGTGTTTGGTGTTTGGTGTGTGTGTGTGTGTGTGTGTGTGTGTGTAAGAGGTTGCTTCTTCCCTCTCACCTCCCTGCATTACAAGTCTTTGCCTCTTGCTCTGAACTTGTACCTTTCAGCATTGTGCCAGGGGGCACGCAGTTTCTAGGCTGTCGGTTCTCCAAGGTCATCCTTTGAGAGCAGCTGACTGCTGGATGCATCTGTAATAAGTCAGACAAGGGTCTCTTCAGCTGACTTAGGAGGCTCTGCCCTCTAATCTGAAACTGCTGAGGACATCTCAGTGTGGCCTGTAGACTGCTAGTTGCTATAAATTCCTGAAAGAAAACGAAAGCAGAGTTTAATCATTTCTGGTACCCATTCCTTCTCTCGTCTCTCCTCCCTCCCTCTCCTTTGGTGAGTGTGACAAAGAGGGTGTGACAATGTCTGGTGGAGTTGGTGGAGAGAGAAACAGTGGCCTGTGGGTTGGGGCTCAGAGAAAGAGGTTATCCTAGGATGAAATATCAAACCATATCACATTGATTTTCCCTTTGGGGGGCCCGGATATCACATCCTTCCATTTCCCTCTAGCCCCTGCCTGCCATCGACAGGGAAGCATTAACAGGGAATAATCAATGATGCTCTGTCCTGAAAATAAAAGGCTTGTCATGTCTCTCGATTTGGTGGAATGGATGTGGGACCAGGGGTCATGTGGCCGCTGCCATCTGTCTCCTGACAGAGGCACTGACTCAGACAAGCTTTCCATCCAGAGCTGCAGCTACAGCCTGGTGAGCGCAAACTCTCCACGGGCAGCAAGGAAAACAAGACTTCAATTTCTTTGAACACTCGTGTTAGGAGCTTGGCTAACTATCAAATGTGGCATCTTAGAAGTGGCTTTCGTGAACTTTAATTTCTGAATTGCCTAAAGGATCGGCGTTCCCTAATATACCGAATACTGTGCTTATGTTCCAAACACGTCCGTGCACTCACTATTTCAGGATGGAATCACAGAAATTCAGAATGGAGAGGGACTTAAATCTCTGGTCCAGCCCCATTCCCCATCTGATATATGAGTTCATTGCAGTTTTCTTGGTAACCCCAATGGTTGTCACAACGTGCCAGCTGCTTCCTGTTATCGTTCTTTCATTGTCAAAAAGCTTAGAAAGTATTTTTAAACTCTTAGAAAGTATTTTCTTATGCTTTACCAAAATCTGATGCTGATGCTCATGGCTGTCATTTGTATTATTGTAACCTCTCCACATGCTCCCACCTCTTTCACTTAGATCCACTACTTGGGTCCCAACTGCTGACTCTGTCCCGATCAGAATCCTGTTCAGTCCCTTAGGATTTAGGCCTTATATCTGGTCATTCATCAAAACCTCCGGCTTGGAAACATGCCAGGGGCTCTTCCCCTTTCAGACTCCTTGGGTTGCCTCTCTGCTCCTGCCTCACCCCTCACCGTTCAGCCCGGAGCATCCCCTTCCATTTTCCATACTGTGTTTACTTAGCTGAAGACCCACTAGCTGGCTTTGGAAGACATCCTTTGGACTTAAGATAGCTCTGATGTAAACTCTCTTTGCATTTTTTGTGTTTTATATTTAATTTTTTTCAGAGACGGGGTCTTGCTTTGTCACCCAGGTTGGAGTGCAGTGACATGATCTGTGATCATAGCTCACTGCAGCCTCGAACTCCCAGGGTTAAGCCACACTCCCACCTCAGCGTCCAGAGGAGCTGGGACTACAGGCACGAGCCACCATGCCAAGCTAAGCTTTGCGTTTTTGATGCATGCTACAGCTGAAGCCATATTTTTATGTGCTATACCTGTATGATTTGATTTTATTGGGACCTACATGAAGAACCATACAAGTATGACAAATTACATTTTATCTTGTTAGATTTGTTTGTTGCTCCACATTTGGGAGCTCTTCTTAAATCAGATTCTGCCACTGAAAGCATTCCCTTTCGTTTGCAGCGTTGGTGAATCTGCAAATTTGATAAGCATGCCTTTTCTATCTTGGTCTCAATCACTGGCAAAAATGGGAGGGTGAGGTCCAGGAGACCTGGATGTCGGCTTTGTGACTGAGTGGAGTGCGGGCTTTGGACTCGTCATTCAGAAGCTGAATTGCATTCTCCTTGTCACAGACCCAGATCCTCCACCCCTGCTAAGCTACTGCATAGCAAAGAGCAGTGACTGCACATCACTGTGGGCAGGCAGGCTTCAAAAGAGAGCCAAGAAGGGGTTGGGCAGAGCACACTCTGTTCCTTCTCGAAATGTACAATCAGAGAAGTTGTTCTTCCTTCCGTCCTGTCCAGAATAATAGTAAGCATCTTACGGTTCCTTGCCATTTATGAAGCACTCTCCCTTTCATTCTCTCACTCGATCCTACCTTAATGGTGTTGTGGAAGGAGGAGTGTTTTTCTTGCTGAAGTCCCTCCACATGTTAACGTGGGCCCTGGAAACAGAGGTTCTCCCCAGACTTGCCCTGGTTGGGTCAATACAGTGGTTCATTGGCCTTATTTCCAGCAGCAACCCTGTTTTTCTTTTGGGCATCTGTCCTCTTCCACTCTCATGTCATGAGGTTTAGATGAAATCTCTCCTCCTTCCTTTCTCCAAGCTCAAGGGGTGGGCATAATTGTTATACTAAAGCTGAGCACTGGGGCTCACTGTCCCAAACTTTCAATTTTGACTGGGTGATAAGGACAGCCCCCTGCCCAGAGACAGCATTCTGAAGTGTACTTTCCAGGGACTGCACCCTGATGGGTCAGTTCCCCTGGCTGTCCTTGACTTGCCTCTCCGAAACTTCCTATTGGTTTTGTGAGTTCTCTGACATCTTCCCAGGAAATCCCACTGTGTCCCTTAAATGTGTGAGAGTTACAGTCTATTGCCTGAAGCAGTGCAACTCTAAGCAAGATGAAATGCAGGTTTTGATAGTAACCAGGCTCTAAGCCCAGTCTATACTGACTTAGCACAAGCCCCACTAACACAACTTTCCAAACCTCCTGGTTGGCACCTCATGCTTCTCCCATCCATTAAGGGACAGCCTGGACTTGTCCCTAACAGGGAAGGGCAGTAGGAAATCCTGGTTGAAATACGGATCTACCATGTCCAAGAGTCTTATATGGCCAAGATAGAAATGATGTGTCTGGTGTGATGTGTGTGTGCTGTAAATGAACTTGTGCAGTGTCACAGTGGTTACCGTTTTGTTTTCTATTAATAAGTGCTGAGACTCTTGCTTGGGGGTCATGAGTAGCTCCTGTATTTGCAGAATGAATCACCAGTGGGACCTTGGGTGAGTCTATTTGCACTTCCGCTTCCTCAATGGTAGGATGGATGGAATAATTACATCCATCCCACTGATCATTGTTGCAAGCCTTCGTATGGGGCCTTAGCACTTACAGTCAATAGTCGCATTTATTCTCTCCTTTGGTCCAACTGTACTTGTTTTTTGGGAAGAAAAAATAGGAATTTGTGTGAAAATACTTAGTGAAATGTAATGCATTATATGCTTTGTTATAAAAGCACCAACTCTCATCTTTTAGAATCGTCTGTCCTCCTCGTTGCCTTCTGGATCCCTGACAACGATTCAGCAATCCCATTTGCAAGGTTTATCGCATCCTGGAAAGCCCTTCATCGAGGTAAGTGGCTTCGATTCATTAGTGTAGCTAGAGAAAAGGTACACGTTTTATAATCACTTAGAGCTTTAATTCCTTCTTATCAACATGTGTGTTACCCATTTCATGGTAAAGATTTTATTGGACAGAAAAGATGGAAGCAAATTAGGGGTGTAGAAATTCTGCCTTTTTTTTCTGATAAAAATCACTACCTCTCCTAAGCAGTGGCCTATGTCATCTTTTTTTTCTACTTGCCCCAAACTTAACTTTAAAAAGCAGAAGCCATCTTTGATGCCCTGGGCTCTTTTTACAAGTCTCAGCTCAGTACTGGCTTCAGCCTTCTGACACTCTTTAAGCAAAAGTCAGCTTGTTTATTAAAATTTTTATTCACATTTCAGTCTGCCAAGATTCTAAATCACAGAAGCCCAGGAGAATTAGAGGCAATATTTAGGAAAGCGCTTTGAGCACAGTGTCAATCCACGGCCCCTTTGCCTCACTCGGGAAGGAAGCCCTTGCTGTTGGTACC
>CAUYMX010126458.1:0-10769 GCA_963573855.1 Lepilemur septentrionalis
AAGGCCAGGAGTTCGAAACCAGCCTGAGCAAGAGAGAGACCCCGGCTCTACCTAAAATATAAAGAAATTAATTGGCCAACTAAAAATATATAGAAAAAATTAGCCAGACATGGTGGCCCGTGCCTGTAGTCCCAGCTACTCGGGAGGCTGAGGCAGAAGGATCGCTTGAACCCAGGAGTTTGAGGTTGCTGTGAGCCAGGTTGACGCCACAGCACTCTAGCCCAGGCAACAACACAGTGAGATTCTGTCTCAAAAATAAATAAATAAATAAATAAATAAAATAAAATAAATGTAAAAAAGCTGATACACAAAGCAGAGGAAATCAAGCTATACTCTGTTTCTCCTGGAGGAATTATATTTCAGAGCAAGGCAGAGCGGCTCCAAGAAGTTGCAAAGGAACAACAGAACCAGAATGTTATGATTTTGCAACCCTGATGAATTCATGAGTCCAGGTAGTGGACAATCTGAGTCATAGAGACACAGATGGCCACTGTGTGCCTCTGGCAGTCACAGCTTGGCCCATGAGGGGCCAAGGCAGGTGAGAGGACAGAAGCGGAGTCTGACTGGGCATAAGGACCTCACTACCAATGTACCTGGAGTACAAGGTATAGAAGGTCCCGGTATATGACACCAGTGGGAAAGAGATGGAGGGCTGACCGCATCTTAAGAGACATACCAACCAATGCAGTGTGTGGATGTTATCTGGATCATGAGGCAAACAAACTTCAAGAAATAAACCACTTATGAGTCAATTAGGGAAATGTGAGCAATGAGCAGCTATTCAATACTGAGGGATACTTGATGTTTTCAGGTGTGATAATGATACTATGGTTATCTTTTAAAAGAGTCCTTATGCAGACATGTGGGAAATATTATGTTTTCAGAGGGAGTGCTATGTTGTCTTGGATTTGCTTCAAACTATGAAAGTATGAAGCCTATGGAAGGAGCTGGTGAGGGAGCTCAGATGGTATCTGAGATGGTACCAGGCCACAATTGGTTCCCTCTCCCTTCTATGCTTGAAAACGTACATAATGGGAAGTTAGAACAAAAAATTGCCGAGACCATGGTGCTAGTCACTGTCAGGAGGTGACCAGATCCAGGGTCTCTGGGGGCGGCCTCAGTGGCCTGTGCGGGCCGTACCACTGACATTCGCTGAAGGACTCAAACCCAGCTGCTGTCCCAGCTCAAAACAAATCCTTACCCTCTCACCAAAAGAGCCTAACCAAGCAACCTGAAAATGAAATAAATAAAATAACTCTATTTACAATGACATCAAAAAGAATAAAATACTTAAGAATAAATTTAACAAAAGAAGTACAAAATTTTGACTCCGAAAGTGACAAAACATTGTTGAAAGAAATCAAAGGTCTAAATAAATAAAAAAGACATCCCAGGTTCATGGATTGGAAGACTCGATATTGTCAAGGCAGCAATACTCCCCTAACTGACCTACAGATTCAACACAATCTCTACCAAAATTCTAGTTGCCTATTTTTTGTAGAAATTGACAAGTTGATATTGTAATTTATATAAAAATTCAAGAGATCCACAAATAGTCTTGGTAAAGAAGACAAAACAATCTTGAAAAGGAACATAGTTGGAATTCTTATGCTCCCCAATTTCAATCTTACTCCAAAGCTAATCAAGACAGTGTAGTACTCACATAAGGAGAGAGGTACAGACAAACGGAACTAAGAGTCCAGACATAGACCCTCATGAGTATAGTCAATTAATTTTTGATGAGGGTGACTTTACAGGGAATGAACAGTCTTTTCAACAAGTGGTGCTGCAAAAACTGAATATTCGTACACAAAAAAATGAATCTGGGAGCCCTATCTCAAACTACATACAAAAATTAACTTAAAATATATTGTAGGTATAACGTAAGAGTTATAACTACATAACTCTTAGAAGAAAACAAGGCGTAAATCCTTATAACCTTGGCTTAGGCAATGATTTCTTCAATATGACACCAAAAGAATAAGCAACAAAAGCAGAAATATATAAAATTGGACATCAAAAATTAAAAATTGTGCTTCAAAGGATGCCATCAAGAAAGCGAAAAAAGAAAAAGAAAAGAAAAAGAAAACTCATAGAACAGGCAGGGGAAAATATTTGAAAGTCGTATAGCAGATCAGGGGCTGGTATCTAAAGTATATTAAAAATTCACACAACTCAATAGTAAAAAAGGCAAATAACCCAGTTAAAAAATCAGCAAAGGATGTGAACGGACATTTCTGCAAAGAAGATACACAACTGGTCAATGAGCACTTAAAAAGATGCTCACCATCATTAGTCATTAGGGAAATGCAAATCCAAACGGCACCAGCTACCACTTAACATTAAAAAAAACCAGACGATCACAATTGTTGGTGAGGATGTGAAGAACTCAGCCCTCAAACACTGCTGACGGGACTGTAACGTGGTGCGGCCACCTTGAGAACAGTCTGGCCGTTCCTCAAAATGTTAAACATAGAGTTACCACTATAACTCAGCAATTCCATTCCTAAGTATCTACCTGAGAGGGATGAAAACTTAACTCTACCCCAAAACTTGTCTAGTGATGTTCACGGCAGCATTATTCCTAACCCAGCTGTCCATCAACTGATGAATGGATAAATAAAATGCAGTGTACTCATATGACAGAATATGATTCAGCCATAAAAATAAAGCACTGAAACACACTGCAACATGGATGAACTCTGAAAACAGTATACTGAGTGAACGAAGCCAGCCACAAAAGGCCACACGGTATGAGTCCGTTTATACAAAAAGTCCAGAACAGGCACATCTGCACACACAGGAAGTGGATGCCAGGGGCTGGGGAGGGGGAATGGGGAGCGACTGCTAACGTGTTAAGGGTTTTGTTGGGGGTGGTGAAAACGCTGAAAAAATGGACTGCGATGATGGTTACACAATTCAGTGAATATACCAAAAACCTTTGAACGGAACAATTTACAACGGGTAAATTATATAGTATATGAATTGTATCTCCATAAATATGTTAAAAAATAAACCGGGCAAAGCATTCAAAGCTAGATTTTTTTCCTTACTAAAACAATCCTCTTATTATAAAAGTACCACAGCAGACCCCAGAAGGAAGGAAGACAGGAAAGGCACGCTGTAAAATGCACTTATTTAGAGGGTGTAAACCAGCCCTCCTTGCTGTTTAAGCACTTCCCAAGAACTCGGTTTACAATCAGGTCCTGCAGTGCGGGGCGGCAGACCCCTGAATTTCTACCGGAAGGTCGTGCCGGCTGCAGAAGCAGAGGTGAGGCAGGGCCTCCGCACCGGGGAGCTGGCAAGTGTCCAGCGCACCCGGACACCTGCCAGGTGTCTGCACTGGAGGCAGCAGATGCCCCGAGGCATTGGGACTCGTGGGCTTTTCCAGTCATGACCAATGTTTAGTTGGTGGGGGACAGGGATGCTCATCGTTCTGCATGGGGAGGGGGGCAATGCCCAGACTTGCCCCCCTTAACATTATTGGTCCTCCTACAACCCTCCAAGAACCAACCAGTCCTGTGTATGTGCCAAGACCCCATATCCCTCCAGACTATTTGTAGCACACATACACAGTCATCACTGCACGACCCTGATTTCAGGCCTGGCCCGCTAACATGTGAGAATTGACCCTCTGCTGCTCCTCTGAGGTCAGACCCACACAGCAGCTGTCACCACCGTCCTGTCTATGTCACATGCCAGCAGTGCTGGCTCACAGACATGCTGGGCAGGAGGGAATGGAAGTGGCCAAAATGAGATGGCAAACCCGGCTGCAAAGACGGAACGAATTAAGGAGAAAGGCCCTTCCTGCTACGCCCGCCTCCTGGATACCCCAACCCACTGCCCTGAGGGCATCTCCTGCCATCAACCCAAAGGCTCCTGCTCACTCTGGGTCTCAGGACTGACATCCCTTCTAGACATAAAAAGGGCCCCAGGTCAGAATCACCCTTTCTTTTCTTGACATCCTCCCTTTGCCAGCCCTCTTTCTAGCTACTTGGACTCATGGGACTAGACCAGGAAAGGCCACTTAATTAATGATCTCTTCTCCATCCTTTCTTTTGGGCACCCTATTATATTCTTCTGAAAAAAAGATAATGGTTTTTGTACAGCTGAACAGACGCCGGCAATGCTAATCTCACTGCCTCGTCGATTATAATGGGTGCTATCTAAGTACAGGCATGCACTGCATGATGACATTTTGGGCCATGACATACCGCATATATGACGGTGGTCCGATAACAGTATAATGTCATATTTTTACTGTACTTTTTCTATATTTAGATACACAAATACTCACTATTGTGTTACAATTGCCGACAGTATTGAGCACAGTACCATGCTGTGCAGGTTTGTAGCCTAGGAGCAACAGGCTGTACCATCCAGCCTAGGTGTGCAGTAGCTATACCAGCCAGGTGTGTAAGGACACTCTGTGATGTTCACACAACGATGAAACTGCCGAACAGCACGCTTCTTAGAACACGTCGTTAAGGGATGCATGACTGTATTTGGCACTAAACTATATTCTTCAAAGCAATTAAAGTTAATCTTTGGGTGCAAAACAATACAAGCAACACTCGGTGGCCGTCTGGCTCTCGGGTCCCGCACAGTGGCGGTGGCGCACGCACCTCGCTGTTGCTATAGCGCGCCAGCTCAGAGATGAACCGCATGTGGTCCTCGCGGATCTGGATCATCTGCTCACAGATGTTGTACTGCGGGCTGCTGCTTGAGGACGTGCACATCCATCTGGTGGTGGAGGGAAAAGGCCTGCGTTACCTGACGAGGCACCAGCGTGAAGCCTACGCATTGCAGCGGCTGGGGAAGCTGACGATGTTTGATCCGGTACCAGAGTCACACGCAATGGGTTTTACATTTGTAAAGGGTTGTTTAAAAAAGAAAACAAAGAAGAATTTGCAGCTGAGACCCCCCTGTGACCTGTAAAGCCTATAGTGTTTTCTGTTAGGCCTTTACAGAAAAAATTTGCTGACCTGACACAGAAATGCAAGTTTTCCTTTGTCAAAATCATGGTTGAATGGCGAGTGCAGGTTGGTCACGGGTACAAGAGCTCAGCGAAAGTCAACGAGAGCATCCAGTGATATACAACTGGCTGTGTGGAATCTTCCACAGACAGTACCAGGTATTTATCATGAGTTGTCACTGTGACCTACAGACCCTTTACAGCGGGTGTTGGCCAATTTTCTCTGTTCAGGTCCGGATAGTGAGCATTTTAGGATTTATGAGCCACATTGTCTCTGTTACATAGTCATTCTCTCTCTCTTTTTTTAAGACAACCTTCCTTTTAAAAATGCGAAGACCATTGTCAGCTCAAGGGACCCTACAAAAACAGGCCTGGGCTGATACGGCCTTCAGGTGACAGTTCTGTAAACTCTGTTGCTATACATGCAGACATCTGCCCTGACCAGGACCAGTGTTAGGCATCGGCCAGCACAGCACCGGGCCCAGAAAACCCTTGCACACTTCTACATTCTTGACCAGCACCATCCCTGGGATGAATGGAAATGTTTTCTACCTGTGCTAACACGGCAGCCACTAACTACTAGACTAAGGAAATTAAACTTTTAATTGTATTTGTCAATGAATGTAAACGTAAATAGCCACATGTGTCAAGGGCTACCACACTGGACATTCAGTTCCAGCCTGTTGAGAATGTTAAAAGTGTGACCTCTAGATAAATAAGTAGGGTGTCATAAAACTACGCAATAAGGACATTGCAAAAAGCTCAAACTGGGCAGCTTTTCTCTCCTCCTACCGAGATTTATTCTCCTCATAGTGGGCGCTGGTCTTGATGTATCTTGCCAGTTCTATTTGCATGTCCCCGAACAACGGAACCACCTGGAGCTGCTGTATTTAAAGAACAAAAAGATAGGGTCATTATGTATGTTTAGTCACCAAATACCCAAGCACAAGGAAAATGACTAATGCTAATAATTACTATGGGTCGAATGCTACCTCTGCAAATCATTTACTACAAAAAAATTGTAAATAACTTCTACATTCACTTTGAAAAGAATAAAATACAATTTAAGAACCAGCATACATAAAAACTAGTCAAATGTTAAAATTAACCTACCATGTTGCTATTTCCAGTTATAAAAAACCAACTACATTTCTACATACTATCAACAATTAGAAAATTAAAATTTAAAGATAATTTGCAATAGCATCAAAAACAATAAAAATTCAAAATATGCATGAATTAATCTAACAAAAAATGTACAAGACCTCTAAACAAAAATACTATCCACAAAATTCTACAGAAAGTTTCCAGTGAATGCAAAGATAGATCATGTTCGTGTGTAAGAAAGCTTGGTATCTTTAAATGTCCATTCTCCCTAAACTGATTTCTATATTCAATGGAATCCCCATCAATATTCCAGGAGGGAAAATGGTTTTTTAGGGAGTGTATGTATAAATCAGCAAACCAACCCTAAAATGCATTTTGAAAAGTGAAGAGATGATATAGCCAAGAGTATCTTGAAGGACAAGACTGGAAGACACACATTTCCAGGTTAGCAGACCTGTTACAAGCTCCAGCAATTAAGGCACTGTGGCCCTGGAGCAGGGATGGAGGTCAGGGGCAGGGCAGAGAACCTGGACAGAGCCACAGACAGACACCTGACTTATGACCTGGGTAACACTGCAGAGAAATGGCGGTGGGGGAGGAATGTCTTTGCAATAAATGAGTAGGGCCACTGGATATCCACTTGGGGAGAAACCCAAGCATGTCAACCGCTACCTCTCACCATACACAGAAGCCAGTTCCAGGGGCATTACAGATCTAGATACAAAAGAAAACAGAAAGCTCTTAGAAGCTAACAGTAGAAAATTCTCCTGAACCCACTGTCTACAAAAAATTCTTAAAGTAGCCATTAATGAAGAAATTGATATACTGGACTGCACTAAAGTAAGAACTTCTGTTTATCAAATCACACCATTAAGAAAGTGAAAAGGGCCAGGCGCGGTGGCTCACTGGCCAACTAAAAATATATAGAAAAAATTAGCCGGGCATGGTGGCACGTGCCTGTAGTCCCAGCTAGTCAGGAGGCTGAGGCAGGAGAATCGCCTGAGCCCAGGAGTTTGAGGTTGCTGTGAGCTAGGCTGACGCCACGGCACTCTAGCCCGGGTAATAGAGTGAGACTCTTATCTCAAAAAAAAAAAAAAGAAAGAAAGTGAAAAGGTGGCAGGGGGAGAAGATGTTGGTACAAAGCTTCAATTATGCAGGATAAGTAAGTTCTGGAAACCTAATGTACAACATGGTGATTATAGGTAACAACACTGTATTGCATACTTGAAATTTGCTTTAAAAAAAGCAGATCTTAAATGTTCTTACCATAAAAGAATGATCAGTATGTGAGGTGATGGGTATGTTAATTGACTTGATCTAATCATTTCGCAATGTATACGTATATCAAACTATCATGTTGTATACCATAAATATATAACAAATTTATTTGTCAATATACCTTAATAAAACTAGAGGAAAAAGTGAAAAGGTGAGCTATACAGGGGAGAATCCATGTATTTTAAAGCACATGTACCCAACACAGAACATGTCTCCAGAATACATAAAGAACTATACACATCAGGCCGGGTGTGGTGGCTCACGCCTGTAATCCTAGCACTCTGGGAGGCAGAGGCAGGTGGATTGCTCAAGGTCTGGAGTTCGAAACCAGCCTGAGCAAGAGCGAGACCCCGTCTCTACTAATAATAGAAAGAATTAATTGGCCAACTAAATATATATAGAAAAAATTAGTCAGGCATGGTGGCGTATGCCTGTAGTCCCAGCTACTTGGGAGGCTGAGGCAGTAGGATTGCTTGAGTTCCAGGAGTTTGAGGTTGCTGTGAGCTAGGCTGATGCCACGGCACTCTAGCCTGGGCAACAGAGCAAGCCTCTGTCTCAAAAAAAAAGAACTATACACATCAATAGAAGAAAGAAGAGCAGAAGTCTCGAAGCAGCATTTCATGAAGGGAACACACGAAAGGCTAATTACGTGGAAAGCCATTAGGGAAATGTCGACTAAACTACAAAGAAGACTAGCCAATAAAATCACTATGACAAATATACTTCTGTTGTTTATAAACCATCAAGTCTATGGTATTTTTGTTATAGCAGCCCACACTAAGATAGGAATATTATGAATAAAATTACTATGAGCATTCAAATACAAGTCTTTGTATGAACACGTTTTTCATTTCTTTTGGGGAGGAGTGAAGGGGCTAGGTCCAAAAGTAAGTGAAATATATATTTACCTTTTAAGAAACTGCCATAGTATTAAATAGTTCTACCATTTTACATTTTCACCAGCAGTGAATAAACTCCATGTAGGTTTGCATTAACATCATATAGTTTGGGAAGTAATGTGTTAACAATACTCAGTTTTCTACAAAGACAAATGCTATATATCTTTAGTTATGAAAATGTTTCGTATCATCCAGTGAAGTTTTATTTCATCTAATAGGGCTTGCTCATTTCCTATTAGGGTTAGCCCTAGGTATTTCATGTTTCTATTATGAAAGAGAATCCTTTTTAGTGTATGTTTTAACTGTTTACAATTGTCTTTCTTAAAAAAAAACTTTTATGTTTTGGAATAGTTTTATTTATTTTTTCCAAGATCAAGGCACAGGTAGATTCAGTTACTGGTGAAGGCTCACTTCCTGGCTGTCTTCTCTTTGTTACTTCAAGTGGCAGAAGGGGCAGAGGAATTCCCTGAGGCCTTTTCTGTAAGGACACTGCTCCTATTCATGAGGGTTCTATCCTCATGATCTAACTATATCCCAAAAGCCTCACCTCCAAACACCATCGTATTGAGGAATAGTTTTCAACATTTGAATTTTGGGGAGACACAAGCATCCTGTCCATAGCAATATCAAAACTTGGGGGAAAAACACAAATATTCATTGGTAGATCAAAGGATAAACAAAATGTGGCATATCCATACTAATTGAATAATATACAACAACAACAAAAAAGAGGAATCAACTACTAATACATGCAACAGTGTGGCTGAATCTCAAAGTCATCCTGCTGAGTGAAAGAAGCCAGACACACCATATGACTACACACACATAAAATTCTAGAAAACGCAAACTAATATATACTGACAGCGAACAAATCAGTGGGAGCATAGGGCCAAGGGCAGAAGGGGAGTTATATGCAAAGTGGCTCAGGGAACATTTACAAGTGATAGAAAAGTTCCATATATTGACTGTAGTAAAAGTTGCACGGAGATGATACATCTGTCAAATCTCATCATTTTACCTTGCAAATGGAAGCAATAATTGTATGTAAATTATACCTCAATAACTCAATAAAATTTTTTAAAAACCGAAAAAAAGAAAAAAAAAGTCAGAGTGACATATGCAGCCTTCAGGATGTCCCTTCCTCCCAAAAAAGACAGTGCCAAGTCCTGGCCAGGATGTGGAACAACAGGAACGCTCGCTCACTGCAGGTGGGAATGCAAATCAGGACCGTGTGCTAGAAAGTCTCAGGCTGTATCCACCAGCACTGCAAGGCGCTCAGCAGAGCCACTGTTCGTGCAAGCCGAAACCAGGAGCAACCGAGCACCCATCAACAACAGAACTTATGCATCAGTAAGTTATGAATAACCATCAAATGGAATGCTATACCGCAGTAAAGACCTAAGCACTGTAGTCTCAGGCTCCCGCAGGGATGCAGCTCACCAAAAAGAAGCTGAGTGAGAGCGGCCAGACGCAAGAGGGTACAAATGGCACAGTTCCACTTACATAAATTCAACCCAGGCACAGCCAGCATAGGGTAGGAGAGAGAGTGCGCGCAGTCACCCTTGCAGACGAGAAAACGATCAGACCCTCAACCCCGCTCCTGCCTGGCTATTTCCTGAGAGGGGATCATGGTCACACTGGGGTTTACTTCCTAAAATTCCAAACTGCAGGCCAGGTGCGGTGGCTCACGCCTGTAATCCTAGCACTCTGGGAGGCCGAGGCGGGCGGATTGCTCAAGGTCAGGAGTTCGAAACCAGCCTGAGCAAGAGCGAGACCCCGTCTCTACTAATAATAGAGAGAAATTAATTGGCCAACCAAATGTATATAGAAAAAAATAAGCCGGGCAGGGTGGCGCATGCCTGTAGTCCCAGCTACTTGAGAGGCTGAGGCAGAAGGATCACTTGAGCCCAGGAGTTTGAGGTTGCTGTGAGCTAGGCTAACGCCACGGCACTCTAGCCTGGGCAACAAAGTGAGACTCTGTCTCAAATAAAAAAAATAAAAAGAGAGAGAGAGCTGAGGTAGGTCCCCTTGAAGGTAGACTGTATTTAGTGACTCCTTCTAATGAATAAAACATGGTGGAAATGACAGATACAACACAGAAAGGTAAGTCATAAAAAATTTTGAGTTTTCATCTTGTTCTCTCTCTCTCAGATCACTTGCTTGTGGATGAAACCAGCTGACATATGAGGACACCCAAGCAGCTCTATGTAGAGGTCCATGGGGTGAGGAACTGAGGCCTCCTGTCATATCCATGTGACTGAGCAACCCTGGCACTCAATTACCCAACCCCAGTGAAAGTCTCAGATGATGGCAACTTAAACTGTAACCTTGTGAGGGATCTCAAGCCAGAGGCACCCAGCTAAGCTACTCCCAAATTCCTCCATCACAGAAACTCTGACATAATACGATTATGACTTTAAGCCACTAATTCTGGGAGAAATTTGCCATGCAGCAATTAATAACTAACACAATATTTGTAGTGTTTTATATTCAGAAAATCTAAAACAAAT
>CAUYMX010126459.1:0-24814 GCA_963573855.1 Lepilemur septentrionalis
GTAAACTTCAGCATTTTTGAAGGAGAGAAATTAAGTTAAAAGGGAAAAAAGATTCTTAGAAAGCATCCCTACTGTGCCCTTTTCAAAGATTTAATAGAGATTTATTAAGTTTTAATTACATGTGAAGCACATAACAGGATGCTGTGCTGAATGCAAAACAAGGGCAAGGCTGGCCATCCTTGAGAGCCTTTGCTCTGGGATGCAGACAACTAGACTGGAGACCAGTGCCCAAAATCCAAATCTCTTGCATACTTGCTGTGTGATCCAGGCTCTAGATGAGTGACAGATCATTAAGAAATCTAGAGCTCAAAGAATAATCTATGCAACTATAGTGATAACTCCAACGGTATTTTGCAAGGAATAATACAAGAAAACTTGTGTGAAAGCAATTAGCGTAATGTTGGCACATGGTGGGTACTTGGGCAATAGTGGCTGGTCAACTGGTTAAATGGATGAAGGCTTGCATCAACGAGTTTGCTATCTAGTTGGAAAACCAAGAAAAATATAAATGAAACAATAAGAGAAGAACCTTATATTATGCACTAGTGATAACATAAACTGCATACTTATGTTATGAGTGGAATAAAGTAAAAAAAAGCACCATTTTTAGAGCAAATTTGACCAAGATACACTTTGAGAAAGGAGGAAGGCATCAATTGGTCTTGGAAAATGGGCACAGTTTGGATAATCAGAGAGAAAGAAAGAACAGCAGACAGAGGAACCGGGAAGAGGATGTGCAGCATCCAACATCCGTATGCAAGCCTTCAGACACCCTCAGAGGTGGAAGCAAACAAAATTACAGCATCGTGTGAAATCTACTCACCATTTGGCCTCTAGCTAGACCATTCACTAAGCTCCAATCCTAATCACACCAGAAATGACACATACTCACAATTCCCATCAGCCTCTCTGCCAAAATCTCTCCAGGATTTCTGGCAAAGCAACAAGCCTCAAGATACAGTCAACCGGGGTCTACACACAGAATGTCTTCCTTGACCATAGGCTTTCTCACACCTCAATCTCTTATGTTCTCCAAAAGAAAGATTTTTTCCCTCCTTTTTAATATAGGTAAGAGCAATACTCCAAGTGTGATGACAGAATGGGTACACAAGCAAGCTCTCCCCTGCTTCCACAACACCCAGAAAGCACCAGCATCAGCACACCTGGGGTAATGGCTGGTTTACATACCCAAGTGCCTCCCTGCTTATGGCAGAGGGAGATGTAAAACAAAATCTTGATAAATTCTAGTCATCGAGCTAAAAATCTATTTCCTGCAGAAGAGAAAAATGCCCTGTATTAGAAAGTGAAGCAGAAAAGATTTAACATTTTCAAGAGTATATTCTTAGCATTCTGTACCAGATGGCATGCTAGATACCCTGTGTGTTAACTCTCTTGGCTATTACAATGACTTTAGGACATTGGTAAACGTACCTTAATTTATAAGTAGTGGAAGATATCCCACTTAGAGAGATGAGGTAACTTGCTGAAGATCATAAAGCTGGAAAATGACAAAATTGAAATTTGAATGTAGGCTTGTCTGGCTCAAAAACCTCTTCTGAAAGCATTAAACCTGAGACAGATTAAGTGGCCTGAGATGGAGGAAGTCGCATTGTCACGTCCCTCTTGTATCCAGGTCCATGAGAGTTAGAGGAGTGATTTGTAAGATACGAAGGGCAAATAAATAAATGAAAATTAGGTGCAAATGGAAACGCAGAGAGGTGTGGAAGAAAAGAATTCGATACACACAAGAGGTTTGGGCAAAGGTTTGTGAGATATCATTACTTAACATCATTATAGTTCATTATTGATGCTTCACAGTCCTAAATTTTATATTTATTTGTGGCTTTTTTTTAAAACACAGCCTCTTTTTGATATGAAAGTCATGCTGACAAAACAAGATTGATTAAAGTTTCTAATTATCTGTCATCACAGCATGACCAGTGGCAAATGAAATGCAATTTCTTGTTTCTTCCAGCAAAAATAGAGAGCTCAGTAATGCAAGACACAATGCTCTTCTGGTTCACTCCGGTGCTCAGTAAAAACCTGCACGGCAGGGCAATAAAACAGGTGGGTGATGTCACACAGCCTCCCAGAAATGCTGAGTTTCCATCAAAAAGACCATCTGCCAGGTCTCCAGAATGAGTCTCCAACGCAGACATCTTGTAGGATGATTATTCTCTTCTTGTCTTTAATTTTGGTCCCAGACATAACTGGGTTATATCTGCCCTTTATATGGTAGCCACTAAACAATCTTAATGAAATTCTAGCTAAATGGATAACTTAGAAGAACACTCGCAGCTATAACAAATAACCCCTTAAATTATCAGTGGCTTAACACAAAAGAAATGTATTTCTTAATTCAAGTCACAGTTCAACGCAGGCGTTCCTTGTTGGTCAGCAGCCATCCACAAGGTGATTTGGGGATCCAGGCTCCTTCTCTCCTGTGGTTGCCTCAGCCTCTCAGCCTCAGAGCCTTCTTGATCCAGCCAGCAGACGGGGCAAAAGAAGGTGGAGAAGGTACAACCACTTTTACCTCTTTAGTTTGTAAATGGAACTTTACTTACAGTTCATTGGCAAGAACTGGCTACCCAGAGGCAGCGGAGATGGGAAAACCACTTCCCAGTAAAACTTTCTTCTCTGGAAGAGCACAGACTTTTGGTGGGTGTTTGATGACCTTGCCACTGTTGTTTCTTTTGGCCACCAATATCCACATGCACCTTTTTTTCCACACATAGAACATATCCACCCCATCCTCAGAAGAGGCAACCAAGGTCTCACCCAATACTATATCCAGGGCAAAGTGCAGGAACTCAGAATGACAATAGCCATTGCTACTCAGCTTCTAAGAAGCACATCAGGGTATAATAAGTTATATGCTTAAAAAAAGAAGTTATCTGCCTCCATACGCTTAATGTACACAGTGGTGATAAAGCAGGGACCAGAGAACCACAAAAAAAAAACAGTAAGAAAAAACACCTCCCATTCTTCTCTTTGCTAAAGGGTAATTCAGTGCACATTCTGTTTTCTAACTTCTTCCACCACAGCAGCAGCCTTAGAGGTACTCAGTCTGCCTCATAGGCACTATTTTTGTTTAAAAATTATAATTGCATCTGTGGGGTAAAAAGTGATGCTATGATATATATACACAGTGTGGAATGATTGTATCAAGTAATTAACATATCCATCACCTCAAACACTTATCATTTATTCCTCCTGTCTAACCAAGACTTTGTGTCCTTTGACTAACATCTCCCATTCCCCCAACCCCCAGCCTCTGGTAACCACCTTTCTATTCTCTGCTTCTGTGCGTCTGATTGTTTTATATTCCACATATAAGTGAGAACATGTGGTATTTGTCCTTCTGCGCCTGGCTTATTTCACTTAGCTTGACATCCTCCAGATTCACGCATGTCAGACAACACTGTTTTGTTTGTGCATTGCGTAACACGGGTCTACACCTTTTCAGCCTCTGAGATCAGTGTCCTCAAAGTCCACCCACCATCCAAACACCAAGCCAGTGCCACATCTTTTAGGCTTTTTCCAAAGGCGGCACCATTCATCACAGACGGGCTGGAAGTGGGAATCCCACTGCAGAAGAAAGCCTCCATCCTTTCCCTCTCAGCAGAATTCTGAAAATGCCCCAAACTGATATTAGAAAAAAGTCGTTCTAGACTTGTTACCTGTAATTGGCAGGCTATGTTTAAAGATTTGTGCAGAGTGATTTTTTATTAACTTCTTAGAGATAAAGAGACTATGAAACTGCATTCTTTCCTCCAATCTATGGTTTGGCAATTTTATACACAGTCACGGACTGATTATAAACAAAGGCAATCCATTGGGTAACAAGTCGCCCAGCCTGCACATGTCTATATCATCCCTGCAAAGTAGTCTCCTAAAAGGTCAGTGTTTGCCTTCCAACTATGTTCCTCTTTACAAACTATTTTCAGAGGCTGTAGAACCTTCTTTTGACTTTCTTCACTATGGCAAAGCTATCTTGTTAGGCCATTCCCAAAAATCTAATTTATTTTCAAAGGTATCCGTTGCCAAGTCTGATTAAAATGGATTAAAAAGGATGATTAAAATGGATTGTAAGAGTAGTACCATGTGGGGTCAAAATACGGGATATATCTCACCAGGGTTACATACATAATCTGTGTATGAGGATCCCAGGCGGGGGTCTGTAAAATCAAGCACACCTAGGTGGGAATTGGGGATATGGACATTTATTGTCTTTCATGCTGTGAAAAGGTCTGAAGGATGGTATAACATATACTAGTGAGCTCACCAGCCAGTGAAAGCCTTACACATAAACCTGAAGCCCCTCTGTGTCACTGCCCAGTGGCAGTATCACCTTATCCCCTGCCTCCCCTTGCCCTGGGTCATTAATAGTTTTCACCTGGGGTTTATGTTTCCCATAGGTGTCTTTATGCTTCTTTATACTTTTACTACATACCTTCTAAAATGACACGTCGCATTATTTTGTACATTCTTGGATCTTAAACAAATGACGTACAGTACTCATCCCTGTACAAATTCTTTTTTCGCTCATTCAATCTTGTATTTGTAAGACGTATCCATCCATTTTGATAGATATAGCGCTAGCTCATTCATTTTTCACTTTCATTTGGTGATTCACTATATGAATATACAATTGATTTATCTATTCTCCTGCGGTTGGACATTTAGTTTGTTTCTAATTTGTCACAATCGTATACATATCTGCTGTGGCCATTTTTACACGTGGTTCCTTACGCTATCGCTATCTGCGTGTTTGAAGAATTTCACACGTATTCTGCTTGTCCGGCTAAAGTTGAGAATCGGTGCTCTCGTCCAGGGGTGCTCAAAATGTGGTCTCTGGACCAGCAGCATTCGCATCTTCTGGGAACTGTTCAGAAATGCAGATTACAAGACCCCAACCCAGACTTACTGAATCAGAAACTGGGATGAGGGGTGGTTCAGGGGGTAGTGATCTGTCTTTTAACAAGCTTTCCAGTTTTGAACAAGATCCTGATACTCACTAATGTTTAAGCACTGCTGTTCTAGCCTAGTGTAACGATGCCCCTTGTTTTGCGTGTTCTGCAAATAAAACTTTCCAAAATGTGTGCAATGGCTGTAACGTTGGAACAAATGCTAACGCTGTCATTGACTGCTTCAAAGAACTGTATCCGTTTTAGTGAAATCTACTAACGTGTAAAAAAGAGCTTTGAAAATCATAAAGCATAATACAAATTAGTAATAACCAACGTGGCAAATTTGTTGTGAAACATAGTTGTGTTACTTTATAAGTCACAGCTCTAGTATCTAAAGACAACAGCCAGAGAACATAAAAACACAGGGGCATAAAGTCATTTTAGTCAAGTGTAAGTGTTTAAAAAACATTCGAGAGCATCTGAGGCATTAAATATATTTCTGAATGAGTTTCGGTATCATCACCCATATGGCATGGAGCTGTGGAATTGTTTTCTTCTGTATTTCAGTGTGTGCTCGTGCTTGCATTTTGGCTGTCTGGACTACTTAAAATTCCATGGTCTTGAAACAAATTAACAAACAAACAAACAGAAAGTCATATCTCAGGATGTGTTGGTGAGGCATGGCAGCTTTCTGGAGTAAGACAGGGCAATGAGGGAGTGGGGTGAGAACTGTCCATCCACCAGGAACTGGGGGAAGTCACCAGCCAGATTAATAGCTGAAGGTCAACAAATCAGGCCTGGCTCAATGCCAAGGGGACTGGCAATTTCTCATTCAGGAAAACATTGGATGCCACAGGTCTTCTGTGAAATTGGAGGGTCCCAGTATGTATATACCCACAGCTTTAGGTCATATACACAGAACACTGGTGGAGAAAAATCCAAAAATCACCAGCCATTTTCATCCGGGATACGGTCTGGTTAAAGGGCACAGGAGGAACTGCCAAGAGTACAGAATGTCCTCATTTTTGCTAAATAACCGGGGTTGCTGGAAGGACTGAGGATGAGAAGCCAGTGGAAGTTCAAGTCCAGGAACGTGGATACGGGACATCAAGCCCGGGAAATCCATTAGCAAAAAAAGAGGGGAGGTGTGATCTTGGGATCAGGCAGGAATGGGGGGCAGCCCTGGGGCACCCTTTTAGGGATCAGGGATCCCCAAAGAATAACTGAAAAGTAAGTGCTTGGATGGAGAGAAGGAGCAGTGTAAGCACATTTGGTCTCCATCCAGGAATCGTGTGCAGGTGAGGGCTGGGCTGTGCCTGCAGGAACATCAGGGAGGCCAGATGTGAGGAGCTGGGAAGGCAGAAATGAGGAGGGAGTCAGCAGAAAGAAGGAGGAGAAAAAAATAAGTCCAATGTTTGATCTTCCAGCCTACCCCTCTCTTTTCCTAAGGAATTTATTAATAGAGTGGTCCAGTCCCCCTCCTTTGAGGGCACAAGACAGGTAGAAGAGGAGCCCAGCTAACTGGCCTCCTGAACTCGGGTGGGTGCCAAGGGAGGGTGGCTGGAACCCCGACAAGCTAGGGGAGTCAGGGTCAGAGCCAGCAGCCTGGCTCAGTCCATCCTGAATCACCGAGCAAGGTGGCCAGGGGAAGGGAGAGGGGAGGAGGAACAGGTTAAGTATCCGGGAGCTAAGAGAGAGAAGTCACAAAGACAAGCTGAGAGTATTCTGGATAAACTCTGAGCACCAGGCCAGCGTCCACAATTTGATAGCCGAGTTCATTCAGTGGAGCCGGACAGGATGGACAATGTCCTTCTAAGTCACACGCAATTGAAACGGAAGGAATGGGCTTGGTGATAAAAGTCCTGGGCTCAGTGAAACGGAGAGAATAAAGGATCCTTACAAGAAGCCTCTGCCCTCCAGGCAGGCCTCGGCTCCAGGCAGGCTTCAGCGCTTAAGTAATCCAGACAGATATTGGACCTAGAGAATTGGATACTGCTGAGAAGTTTGACAAGGCTAGAAATGCCAGGGCTTCTTTCACTGAGTCCTAAATAAACAAAGGTCTAACTCACAAAGCAGGCTCCCGCTCATTTGCAAGTCCAATTTATGCAAAACCACCAGTGGCCAGAGGTAGATTTTATTACCCAACCCTACACCACTTTTTACTGTGACAACACTGAAATCTTTGGGCGGCTCTGTGTTGGTTGAACTGAAATGAACCCACATTGGAAGCCAAATGTTTGTCAAGAACTTTCTGAGGGCCAGGTCGTGTGCTCCAGTAAGTGAGACCTAGTTCCCTTCCCTGGAGGGGCCCGGCAAGTGTTGAATAGGAGAGACAAATGCATCCAGACTCATGTGGTTAACCTCATAAACATTTATGTCAAGGTTGCGGGTCTTTTCCCTCCCCCACCACCTAAAAGAAGCTTCTGATTCTATAATGATTTCACCAAAATGGCATTGCAAAAGGAATATTGCAGGGCAATTGCAAAAGGAATATTTATCACTATACTGAAGACTTTGTATAACACTATTTGCTTAAGAACAAAACTGATCGTTAAGTTGGGCACATTTCTGGACTGGATTTAATTAATGAAATACTAAGTGGACGCTTAAACAATTGCATTTTATCCTGAACCCTGGGTTAGCTATTTTAAATTACTTCTCTCTAGTCTTCTCCATCCCTCATACTCAGATTGACAGTGTGGGCCCAGAAACGGGATCACACTTTGTCCCTTAACTAGAGAAACGACAGATTCAGTTCTGTCAATTCACGGCATTCTCTGTAGGGTAGTTCTCTAAAAGCATGCTTCAATTAAACAATAGTTTTACGTTTTGTTAAGCCAGTGGGGCATCTGACAGCTGGCATCAATGTATTTCCCACTTACATCACCTTTGTCTCTTATAGATAAGACAAGAAACTGTGGTAAGAACCAGGCTCACTGTGTGTTTAAGGCCATTGGGTGGGAGGTAATCCCCTAACTTCTGCTATCATTTGACATATTAGTAAAATACATACATTTAGAGCCATGTACGAATGGCAAACCCTCCTGGATCATATTTCTGTGCTTCCAAAGGTAGAATTACCCTTTGGCTTTTCCCCTGGTTCTGAAGAGTAATGTGTCCTATGCGTACAAGACCATCCTCTAGGCAAGGCAAGCAGAGCCAAGGGCAGGCATGGGACATCCTAAAGCTACTGTAACAAATGACCATAAACTTGTCACTTAAAACAGAAGACACTTATTCTGTCACAGTTTTGGAGGCCAAAGTCCACAGTCGGTATCACCTATCCAATATCAGGTTCTCTGCTCACTCTGGAGGCTCTAGGGCTGTTGTCCCCAACCTCCAAACCAGTCTGTGGCTTGTTAGGAACTGGGCCACACAAGTGAGTGCAAGTGAGTGAAGCTTCATCTGTAATTACAGCCGCTCCGCATCACTGGCATCGCATGAGCTCTGCCCCCATCAGATCAGCGATGGCATTAGATTCTGCATTATGTTGAGTTGTATAATTATTTCATTACATTTTACAATGTAGTAATGACAGAAATAAAGTGCACAATAAATGTAATGCTCTTGAATCATCCTGAAACCATCCTCCCACCACCCAACCTCTGTCCATGGAAAAATTGTCTCCCATGAAACTAGTCCCTGGTGTCAAAACGGTTGGGGACCGCTGCTCTAGGGCAGACAGCTGCTGGCATTCCTTGGCTTGTGGCTGCATCACTCTGATCTCTGCCTTATTCTTCACATCCATCTTTTCCTCTCTGTGTTGATTCTCCCTCCACCTCTCTCTTCTAAGGACACCTAGGCTTCTCCCTCAGCCTCTGGTGATTTTCTGGCAATATTGGTGTCCCTTGGCTGGTGGATCTCTGCCTTCATTTTACATGGTGTGTGTGTGTCTGTGTCCAAATCCTCCCTTTTTTATAAGGATACCAGTCATAATATTGTAGGAGAGGCTACCCTACCCCACTGTGACCACATCTTAACATTTACAACATGCTTATTCCTGAAGAAGGTCACATTCCAAGGTACTGGACTTCAACATATGAATTTGGGAAGGTGGGTACAATTCAACCCAGAGCAGTGCCCAAGGGCTACTGGCTTCTTGGAGATTTCTCAGATGCCATCTGCCTCAATTTCTGTCTATCCTCAGCTCCCGGACATACTCTGCCTGTCTCCCTGCCTGCAAACAGCCCTGCCATTTGAGGTTGGAAACGCTCCCCTGGCCTGCCACCATCACCTTAACCTTTGGATACCTTGCTCTGACCACTGACTTGGAGATCCTCCCAGCACTTAACAGTTATCAAGTTGGTGAAATGAAAACATTCAAAAAGGACTCATTGAATTAATTAATTCATTAATCGCTATCCAGCAGTTGGGATGTACTTCCAGATTCCAACCTGTCCAGGCTGCCACAAATGTGT
The DNA here is from genome assembly GCA_963573855.1 of Lepilemur septentrionalis. Classification (NCBI taxonomy): domain Eukaryota; kingdom Metazoa; phylum Chordata; class Mammalia; order Primates; family Lepilemuridae; genus Lepilemur; species Lepilemur septentrionalis. Next base: position 9,329 of record CAUYMX010126459.1, read on the forward strand.
GCATTCATTCAAGCCACACTCAGCTACATCTTCAGACATGACATTATCCAGCAGTGAGATATTGAATAAATGACAAAGAATCCGTAATTCTATAATTCCTGCACTGCAGACTCAGGTTATATATGCGGTGGCAAAGGAAGAGAAGCACACAGCTTCCGGATAAGTCAATAAAGAAAATAAGATCACTCCCAGTCCCCAACTGCTATCAAAAACTGTTAAGAAAAACAGGCTCTGTCTCTTCATGGCTTCAAAGGCTCAGACATAAATGTGATGGAACTTGAGGCAGGGAAGCTAACAAGCACAGCTATTAGGTATAGCTTCCCTCAGGCATTGAATTTGAGTTCAGCTCTGTAGCTGCCTAGATGGACATGTCCATCTGTCCCTTCCCCCAACTCACCCACCTTTAGGGTGAAGATTAAAGGTCATTATCCAGCTTTGAGGTGTCAATATGCACCAAAGGCCATGAGCCAATCAAAGATAGGAAAGTAAAGAGTAGTTTTATTTCTCCCTTTTCAATAGAAGTCGTTATTTCATTTCTTATATTATTTTTATTAAATATTAAGTGCATAAATAAGAATGTTTCTAATGTATGTCAAGGTTATAAAGTTAGTCTCTAACAAGTGTGAAGATTCAAAAATTCAGATCTACACCATTTCAATGAGTCAAAACTGGTATTGCCTTGATGGCCACAGCTGATTTTCTCCATGAATCACTTAACTCAGGGGAAAGGACCTAAAAGAGGAAGTATGCCTCACCTGCACACTTGATCTGATGGCTCTAAGTCAGCCAAGGTGACATCCCGTGAGTTGCGGCTGACAAGGTGACCTCTTTGTTCCCACTGACTGTCTTAGGTTCCTCTTGCTTTGTTCATGTTTTGTGCCTGTTTCTACTCAGCCCCTGTCCCTTGAACCACGTCCTGTACATTTAGTTCACATCAACCGTTTGCATTTATTGACTGCTCATGGGAGTTTGAACTGCAGCAAGATTTTGGCTTGAACCCAACTCCCTAGAACTTTTCCTAAGTGCTATCTCTTTATCAATTATCTGAAATACCTACATGTCCATTCTTCTATTGTGTCTCCAGGGCCCTAACCCCAACCCTGGCTTGCTTAGCTCACATGACAGCCAAGCCAGTTCCACTTAAGAAGGACTTGGGAAATACCCACCACCTGAGACTGACCTATTCAATCCACCCATGGGTGGGTTATTTACAAAAGTAGTTAAGTAGCAAAATCCAATTGAGGGATATTTTAATCTTATCTTCCATAAGGTTAGGGGGCACTCAAATAAATGTAAATATAGAATACTGTAAGTCCTTAATTAATGTTGTTGACAGGCTCTTGGAAACTGCAACTTTAAACAAAACAATGTATAAGGAGACAAATTTGACCACAGGCTAATTAATATAAACAAGCGTTAAGTTCCCATGGCATATTTCTGGTTACAGAAACATCACCAAACTTCTAAACAAAGACCCAAAATGCTTTTAATATTAAACATTGAAATAAATGTGAGCCATATATACATTTGAGAAAGATTAATAATAATAACAAGTAAGATAACTGTTTATTTACCCAGTTTTTGGTGGATCAGTGAGCAATGGAGGTCATAACGGTGGTGAGTTAAATTAAGGAATAAATGTTTGCAAAGCAAAAATTATAAGGAGTACTTCCTGCCACCATGAAGGTCAAAAACACTCACAACTGTGGCAGCCTCTCTGAGCACTTTCATGTGTCATTTACTGTCATGCGTTTGTATGATTACAATATACTTTACAAAGTTTTATTTGACAATAATTTGTGTTTACTCAATCATCCATTCTCCAGCCCACTCATTCCAGTTTGTGGTCACCAGTGGCCAGAGCCTGTCCCTGCAGCTCTGGGTGTAAGGGAGGACCCAGCACTGGCCAGGACACCATTCCATGGAAGGACACAGTCACACACACACCCACACTCACTCAAACTGGGACAATGTAGACGCACCAGTTAACCTAACATGCTCATTTTTGGGACGTGGGAGGAAACCTGAGTACCTGGAGAAAACCCACAAAGACCTGGGGAGAACGTGCAAACTCTACATAGGCAGTGGCACCGGCTGAGAATTGATTTTTTTTTTCTTGTCACCATTATAATGAAATGATGTTGAATGAACTGACATTATTTGAGGACCTGCTATATATCATTTCTGAGTAGGAAGGAGAACTTATGTGCTCAACATGGAACCAGAGCTCTTTCCTTAAAGCTCTTCAAACACGTTCACGCTAGGTGCTCTGCTGTTAACAGAGGGCTAAACAGGTAGTTGCGACCCAGTGGCAGCAGCAACCACTCCTTGAGGCCTAGGCAGGTGAAGAAGCTGCAATGCCAGGCCTTCCATGGAGTGGTGGCACAACCACCAAGGAAGCTACTTCTTGGGCAGCTTAAGTAGTCCTCCCCTGATGGAGCAAGAAACCCCCTAAGGCAGGTCACTGGGGGACACAGAGATGTGATGCTAAATGCCAGCACCCCTGGGGAAGGTGCTCAGAGGGAGGGCCCCTGGGATCCCCATTCCCTTATTCACTGATTGTGTGAAACACCAGACTTAGAACTCCAGAAGGCAAGAGAAGAGCTCTCAGGAATGGAGAAAGGGCAGTGCAGAGAAAGAAGAGAAGTTACACCAGGCAGCATGTGGAGCAAAGAAAAAAGATCCACTACTGGTAGGTGGGTCTTTCTGAATCCTCATGCATTCCCTCTGCCGTCCTCTGCCCCAAAATAGAATCTGCAACACACAGTTCTGGAAGTCTATGGGTGGGTCCCCTGAGACTCTCTTCATGCCTCGTCCTGCTCCCAGAAGGAGATGCTCGTTTGATTAGGTCCTGCCTGCACCTCTGGGTGCACCTGCTTTCAAAACATTGATTCTTAAAAAGAGACCGAGATCAAACCTCAGAAGGGTCCCTCAGGACACTTGGGAGTTGATTCAATCTTCCAGGAAATACCATAAGATAAAATGGAGCCAAAGACTGTTCCCGAGAGGAGCTCAGAAGATGGAGAGATCAGGGTGGATTGAGAAGTCAGGAAAGTCTTCCTAAGTCATGCTTTGAAGAAAGCTGCAATTCAGGTAGTTGAGAAATGTGATAAAGGACAAACCTTAAGGAAACAAGTGTCAGTGTGGGGGAGGACAGGGCTGGAGAGGAGACCCACCTGCTGGATCACAGAACACAGGACAGGGAGTTGGCAGAAATAAACATGGAGGCGAGAGACTGCACCTTAGATCTTGGCTTATCCATGGGCCCCACCCCGCACATGAAACTATCAACATGCAAAACACTCCCCATGAACAGCATTCATTCTGAACATTCTCCCTGACCCTCTCCTCATATCCGATTCTGCTCATTTCCCAGAGCCAACCTCGCTGACTGTCACAGGCTCTAGCCTCACCATGATGCTTGGCAAATTTGGCCCAGCCCCCACCTCTGCTGTTCTTAAAAATCCTGGTTCTTCACTCTGTTAATTGGCCTCAATCTGCCTTGGAAATGCCCCTCTGGTCTGACTTGGCCCCATGGCCAGGCTCCCCTCGGTCTCCCCATGAGCAAGGAGCAGGCCTCCAGGTCACGATCATCCCCAGCTGCTGCCTGACTCCTCCACTTGACATTTTCCCCAAAACCCCACCATCAACAGTTGTCATCACAGCTCACGTTTTAAACGCCCATTATTTGCAGTGTTTAATAGAGATGCAAATCCAGATTATAAAAAGCACTTGTAAAAATAGAACATCTCTGCTTTTAGAATAAAGCAGCACACACACACGCACAAAACCAACAGTTTGTGCAATGCCTGTTTGTAAAACAAAGCCACATCCTCCAAGCTGTGAATCATACTGTCCCAGAAAATGGCGCCACTTTTCTGTGACAGCAAGACAGGGTCAGTGAATCAGGCTGCTACGAGCCTGTTGAGGAATTGCAGCCTTGCAGGATGCATTAAATGGTCATTTCCACCTGTCACTAATTTCCTTTCTGGGTGAGCAACAGCTCTATTAATCAGGAAAGACCTTGATGAGTACAGCTCTCCTATCTTCCCATTCAGATGCACTCAGGGTGGCTTGCAGAGCGCGACAGGGGCACTGGGCCGGCCAGGCTGCCTGAGTGGGTCAGTGAATCTGATTATAGTGCTGCTTGGTCCAGAGTGTCTAGCTCTGATTTTTTTCTCCCCTCTCCCTAAAGAGTGGTGTGATTACTTTATGCCCAACCACTCAAGAATAATTCATACTGTCAGGCAACCCCTGTGTTTGCCCATTACCCGACAGTTTTGGGCTCACTTCATATTCCAGAGTGGCATGATATAATATAACACGATTTGAAACACTGTAAAGCAATAACCAAAGTAACACAGTTTGACATCTTGAATCTCAGAGGAGGCATGCACACGCTCGGATACACTGTATTTCCACTTCCTCCGTACCTGCTACTTGATACTATTTGACTTTTTAAAGCATTATCTGTTTTTCAATGCAATTAGAAGAGTGAGGTGTTAGCAAAGAAAATTTCTCATGCTTGAAAAAGAGCAGTCAATGGCATATCAACTCTCAAACCGAGCCTCTCCAGTGGGACACCATGGGCCCACGCATATGACATGCCATCTGCAGGCTTTGGATACTCAGTGCACACCCGTATCCCATGAGGAGACACTGCTGACTCGTTTGTGGGATCCTTAAAGTTCTTTGTACATTAAACCCATCCAACCAAACCACAACTGTTTACTGTGCACCTACTGTGTGTAAGGATTTCGGAGGAAATAGCTGGCATGCGAATTGCAAATCAGAAGGGTTGTGATGGGAGGCACCAGTCAGTTTAAAGTAAATGTGGAGAATATTTTGGATCAAGTACCAGTCTTGCTTGCCTGATTGACCTGTTTGCTCTTTTCATGAGCCAAAAGAAAAAGTTTGGGGCCAAGTGGAGAACAGCTGTCTTAGCCTCAGCATCACAAAGTTCCAAAAAGCCAAGAAAACTCACAACCTCAGCATCAAGTCCTGGATTTGGCACAGAGTCCCTTGTAAGGAAAGGAATGGATTCTTGGAAATAAACTCCCCACTGTCCTTCCTCCTTTTCAAGTTATTCCCCAATCCATCTTTTCTTTCAGTGTGAATATTTTAAAACAACAGTTCCCAATTGTTTTCTTCCCTCTTGTGCTCACACCTGCTCCTGCAATCCAGCTTCCCACCTCATCCTTCCAGGGCGTTTCCATCTGCTCCATCTTCCCCCTCCTCTGCACTTGTTCTTGTCCTTGTCCTTGGTGATACCGTCCTTTCCCATGGCCTTTCTCTCACTTTCCTTCCTAATCCTCAGATTTCTTGGGGGCATGTTCATTCCCTCCCAAGGCCCTGCATTTGGTCATCTTCTCTTTTCATTGCACGTGGGTACAATGATAAATGCATCTGGCTCCCTCTTGATTTTAGCTGCTGAATTTGTAACTGATGACTCTCCGGTCCCTAACCCAGGAACAAACCTGATTCCCAATTTTCAGGCTTGGGACCCCTAGGTCTCTGGTTTCTTCTTTCCTTCTAACTAACATAACAGTGGAGCCTTCCAATGTTTGGGTCGGGCTGTCCACACTCTTTCAACTCTCCTGATGCTGCAGCAATGGACATCTTTGAGCATCTTGTGCCTGCCAAGCCCTTCCCCACCTCCTGGCTTTTCAACTTTGATTTCCCTTCCCCTGAAATGTCCCTCCCCTAAATCTTCACATCTTCTCTTCAAATGTCACCTCCTCAGAAATCCTTCCCTGCTCAAAGGGTCTACAAAGCCTCCATGCTTACTCTTTCTCACCACTTATCAAGCTCAGTTATTATTTTGTTGATTTACTTCTTTGTTGTCTATCTCCATTGCCAGAAGGGAAGCTGCATGGGGCAGGCACTTTGTCTTCTAGACTGATCTATTCCTAGCACCTATTAAGGAATAGTAAGTGCTTGATAAATACTGTTAAATGAGTGATTGCTTATGACTACCAAAATTAAACCACAGTGCAGACTTCTTCCTGGAGCTCCAAATTGATATGCCCACTGCTTCCTGATGGCTTGCCGATAAGGCAAACATATCACATCTGATCCCACATACTTCATTTCCTCTTGCTCCTTTCCCACCTTCATTAGAGTGAATGGATAGTGCTAGTAACTACTTGCTCAGCTCACAGACCTGGGAGGAATCCTCGATGCCTCCCTCTCCCTCCTTCCCACCGATATCCAATTTATCACGAAGTCCTTGGAGTGTCCCCTCCAAACTACGTCTCCATTCTGCTCTCCAGCTCTGCCCTATGCAACCACCCCTGGTAGCCACAATTATTTCTAGAAAGTAATTGCCTTCTAACCAGTGTCCCTGGTTGTGCTTTTCTACCACATAGCATTCAGAATTTTCTTTTAGAATCTAAATCCAGCAATGTCATATCCACGCTGAAATCCTTCTATTTGCATCCCATGTTCATGACGTCCTACAAGCCCCAACACGCCATGTCCCCAGTCTTCTTTTCTAGCCTCATCCCATCTCTGCCTCAGCCCTTCACCTGCCACACTGCCCTCCTTCCGCCTCCTGGGGCACTCAGGGCCTGTGCACATGTTGGGTCTTTTACCTGGAAGGCTCTGCTCCCTCTTCTCAAGGGGTTGGCTCTCTCTGGCCTTCAGGCCCAGCTTAAATGCCACCTTCCTGGGAAGGCTCTCCCTGAGCTTCTCAAGCAGGTTCTTCTGCCATGACCAATACTCCGTTTCTCTATGCCCTGTGTGTTTCCTCATGGCACCACACGGCTCTCTCAAATCACAGCTTCTAAGTCTGTTCTATTCTACAGTGTATGCCAACTCCTGACACAACTTACAGGATGTGTTAAATGTGTTTTGAACCACAGGAAGAAAGAAAGAAACCCTGGAAGGAAAACAAGAAGGGAGGAAGGAAGGAAGGAAGGAAGGAAGGAAGGAAGGAAGGAAGGAAGGAAGGAAAGGAAGGAAAGAAGGAAGGAAGGAAAGAAGGAAGGAAGGAAGGAAGAGATTTAGTCTAGGGGTCACCTATGAGTCCAAAATAAGAAAAATAAGTTTTAAAGCTTTTTCAACTTTGGTTTTTATAGGTTTTATTTAAAAATATTTTTAATATCAAATTTTTCTATCTGTAAGTGTATATTACTTTTTTAGTAATTGTTTAAATATGAAAATAAACAAAACTGCAACATTTTAAATTTCAGATCATATATGATTTTAACTATTTTCTCAAAGATTATGAAATAAGCAACGAAAGATACCCCCGATGCCCCATCCCTCAACTCCGCGGCTGCCGACACCCCACCACACAGACAGTCGGTGTTGATTGTCTGGTGTGAGCTCTTCCGACTGTTCTCATGTATCTATTCCTATCTACACACACATTTTTACTTATTTTTTCTCATCTCACCCTCACAATATTTATTTATTTATTTTATCTTACCATATTACAGGGGTACAAATGTTTAGGCTACATATATTGTCTTTGCCCCGCCTGAGTCAGAGCTACAAGTGTGTTCAGCCCCCAGATGGTGCGCACCGCACCCATTAGGTGTGTGTATACCCATCCCCTCCTCCCCAATCCTACCTGCCCGACACCTGATGAATATTACTACTATATGTGCACTTAAGCGTTGATCAGTTAATACCAATTTGCTGGTGAGTACATGTGGTGCTTGTTTATCCATTCTTGGGATACTTCACTTAGGAGCATGGGCTCCAGCTCTAACCAGAATGATACAAGAGGTGCTAGATCACCATTGTTTTTTGTGGCTGAGTAGTACTCCATGGTACACATATACCACATTTTATTAATCCACTCATGTATTGATGGGCACTTGGGTTGTTTCCACATCTTTGCAATTATGATTGTGCTGTTATAAGGATTCGAATGCAGATGTCTTTTTTTTACAGAATGTCTTTTACTATTTTGGGTAGTTGCCCAGTAGTGGGATTGCTGGATCAAATGGTAGTTCTACTTGTAGCTCTTTCAGGTATCTCCATATTGCTTTCCACAGAGGTTTCACTAGTTTGCAGTCCCACCAGCAGTGTAGGAGTGTTCCTATCTCTCCACATCCATGCCAACATTTATTGTTTTGGGACTTTTTGATGAAGACCATTCTCACTGGAGATAAGTGATATCTCATTGTGGTTTTCATGTTGTTGTTGTTTTTTGTTTTTTGAGACAGAGTCTCACTCTGTTGCCCACGCTAGAGTGCCGTGGCGTCAGCTTAGCTCACAGCAACCTCAAACTCCTGGGCTCAAGCAATCCTCCTGCCTCAGCCTCCCGAGTAGATGGGACTACAGGCATTCAATGCAATGCCCGACTAATTTTTTCTATATATTTTTAGTTGGCCAATTAATTTATTTCTATTTTTAGTAGAGACGGAGTCTCGCTCTTGCTCAGGCTGGTTTCGAACTCCCGACCCTGAGCGATCCTCCCGCCTCGGCCTCCCAGCTCATTGCGGTTTTGATTTGCATTTCCCTGATGATTAGAGATGTTGAGCATTTTTTCATGCTTGTTGGCCATTAGTCTGTCTTCTTTTGAAAAGTTTCTGTTGATGTCCTTTGCCTGTTTATGATAGGGTTATTTGATTTTTTTCTTGCTGATTTTCCTGACTTCCACCCCCAAAAGTTGACAACTTTAAAAGCAAATGTTATTCATAATTTCTAAATTTGTCTATCTTTTCTATCATTTGTATATTCATGTGTCTACAAACCACATACATTTATGTGTATATCACATATTTGGTAACTCAAAATAAATCTTTTCCCAAATACCAGGCTAGTAATGCCAAGATAATTTAAGATTGATAGAATTACTTATGTCAGAATGTGTAATATACATACAAAATATAAACTCTTCAACGAGAACTTATTTACATGTTCTATTATTTTGTAGCATAACATGAGTCCATCAGCATTCAGAGGATACAAATTCATGGAGACGTTATGAACCATAAAATCACAGTTAGAAATAGTCTACAAATTAAGCAGCATGTAATTCCTTACGAATGAAATACGCCCAGGGAGTTCACCAGACAGGTGACCGTGGCAGTGGCGTTTGAAAGCGGTGTTTGCTCGGGGTGACGCTGAGACGCCACCTGTGGTCGACAGGTCAGGGCGGATGGAAACCTGTACTGACTCATGGTATTTGCCGACCCTCCCAGACCTTTCTTCACTAAACGTTTACTTAAGATGGAGAGCCTGGCATTATGCACAAACGTCAAAGTCCACCCGGGAGAATTTGCGTTCAGAGCGCCACCAGGCAGCGGCGCAGGACAATTTAACCTGAGCATGTCCTCCTCTTGTGGGGGTGGCAGCTTTCCCCGCCGTGGTCTGCAGACACTCAGTGAACATGCAAATGTGCGTTTTAGTTTATCTTATTTTATTTTATGTGCACCCTAACAACTTTCAGAGCTAATTTGAGGCTGCACACAATAAAAGCGTAGTACAATTGCCCAAAATCAATCAACAAAAGATAGAAGTTCAAACCCAGCATAAAAAACTTCAGACCCTGAAATTGTTTTTCTCAAGTTACTACTTTCGTCTTTTCTCCTATTAGAACGTTAGCTCCTTAGGGCGGAGAACCCATCTTACTCCCAGCCTATGGAGGAGGAGCCTAGCACATAGTAGGCCCTCGATAAATAAATGCTGACCACATAAGATAATTGGAAAAGCCCACAAGATTTCTTTTTTAGCTAAAACCATTTGTATTTTTATGACTTAAAATTTCCCCCTGAGCTTGCTCGTATCCATGTGAAAGACAGAGTCATCAAAGGTTACGGAATTCTGATTGTGTAATGGCAGGATTGTAGGAAAACACCAAATGTTTTTCTAATTCATGAGAAACTTCCTTTGAGGGTAACGAGCAACATGAAAGTCAATGTCTTTATAGGTAAGTGTTTTTAATGCACCGTGTGACCCGTGCCTGTTTTGCGGTAGTGAAATGAGCAGTCGTGTGTGTTTGATATGTCTACACGAACAGTTGTGTGTTGCACGTACACATTAATATGTAGCACTCATTGTCAAGATCTTATCAGAGAAAAGAGCCCAGGGCAGGAGCAACAATTTACAAGACAGCCGAGGAAGTGGGATAAGGAGCAGGATGCATTAGCTGCAGGAGCCAGTGCCAGGGAGGCTGCGGGGTCCGGCCGCCGGGTCTGGCCGCCGGATGCAGGAGAGAGTCAGAGCACGTCCGGCCTCGTCCTTTCTGTGGCTCCCTCTCCTGTCAGGTCCTCTCCAGGGTTCAAAGCGCATTTCAGATACCAGGTACTTCGCAGTTTTCCTTCATCCTGTGCGTGACCCAGACGCTGTGCGGCTCATTGGCCACACGATGACGCCAGTCACAGCTCCTGCTTCTGTGCCGCTCATACACTAAGGAGGAACGGGTCTCTACACAGATATTTACCGTCTAATAAGATGAATGCTGTGACGAAATGCTAGGCATCGCGCCATGCTTGGAAGAAGGAGCACGTGATATTGGCTGGGCAATCCTACAAAGCACCAAAAAGACGTGATAGTTTTGAAAGTTTTCAAGGATAAACTGGAGTTTGAAAAGCAGAATGGTCCCAGCTACTCAGGAGGCTGAGGCAGGAGGACCCCTGGAGCCCGGGAGTTGAAGGCTGAAAAACAAAAGAGGAGGGAAGGGCATTTTAAGCAAAAGGAATAGCATGTGCAAAGGCACGAAGACATGAAAGAATGAGGATGTCCAAGGCACGGTGAGAAGCCTGGGGAGGCTCGCGTGCAGCCCGCGTCATTCAGCGGCGTGGAGGGTGAGGCTGGGGTTTGCATCCAGGCAGACTGTCCACGGGCCGTTCCACCTGAGCGTCAGGCTTTGGGACTTCCCTTCCTGGCCAGGGAGCACCACTCAGACAGACGGAAGAGTGACATGACCAAATTCGGAACCGTGATCTCTGCTTCCCTCTTGGCTCCCTTACTGCAATTTGTTGAAACTACTTTAATAGCAATTATCGTGACCCTCCTTGTGGCGGAGCTATTTTTTGCTCTTGTCTAATCCCTCTTCCTGGACGGTAAGATCATTTAAGAGGAGAAACCACACCCGGCTCATCCTTGTCCTCCTTGAAGCTTCTCTTGCTCAAGAAAGCCGGGGCTCAGTTGATCTCACGTCCGTCTGACTCCCCGGGGAGGAAAGTGGAAGGAAGGGAGCTGCCCTGACTGTGTGAAGGGCGGGGGGGTGGGGGTGGTTCTCTTGCTCCCGCGGCGCGGCCGGGAGCCTGGAGCTGCACGGATTCAAGCAGGTTAGAGAACAGCCGGGATCGGGAGACTCTGGGGGAAGACGAGAGTTAAGCTAAACTGTTAACAATGGAGATGATGAAAAAAAAAGTAGGAGGAAAAAAGAAAAAAGAGAAATTTCCAGACAATTCAAATTCCTTAAGGGAAAAGGGCAGAGTCAGGGGGCAGGGAAGACTTAAGACGTACGGGAACCCTTCACGCCTCAAAATTCAAAATCTTTCAAGGCTGCTTACAGAAGGAGAAACACTTTACAGACTTTGGCACTTACCTTGCTTCTTCTTCACGCGTTAGGAGCGGTGCACGCAGGTCTTCCGCTGTGTCTGCCACGCCAGCACGGAATTGCAGAAAGCACCGTTTGACAAAAACCGTGAAATCTCAGGGAAATGACAGAGATGTTTGCAGCTGTGTTTCGTTCGTTTTGGTTACGACCAAAACGTTTTGGGGTGTTGACGGACATGGAAATCCCGAAGCACAATTTCCCGGTGAGCGTGGCCACCTGGAAACCTCCCTTGTTCGCCGACGTTGAATGGGCGTTTCCCTCGGCCACGTGCGCGTTCCAGGAACTGGGCTGCAGGTTAAACCTGAGCCAGGTGTGCCATGGAGCTATGACTCTCCTTTTCACTGTGCGAGCGGTTTCAAGCCACCCCTAATCTTGACAACTGGATCCTGGCGGGTGGTGCCTCTTTAAAACCAAAATAGATGTTATAATAAGCAGGTGCGATAATCTGCCCCCCTCCCCCAGGAAACACGGCCCTGCTTAAAAATAAGAATTGAAATTTTTTCATCCTTCGGAAATTGGCTTTAGGCTTTCTCATATGATGCCTTTTGTGATGCTTTAGACTTTATCACATTGTGTTTATTTGAACTAAGATACAATTGAATGGGCAGCAGAACTCTGCTTTCTGATCTACGGTTTCATCAGTCTGGTCGATTGCTTCGCATCTCGGTAGCGAAAGCCACAGTATGATGGCAATAAAATGCATCGTTAAGATCTTGAGCTCTGGAGTCGCTGCCTGGGCTGGGATCTTGGCTCTTACTCAGCTTTTCTGCCTCAGTTTTCTTCTTTCTACGTCGGAGTCTGTCGTGAGGATTTTAAGTGAGATGATCGGCACAGGGCCTGGCCCAGGCAGCAGTGACTGTTAGCCATTATCACTGCCAAGGGCGTCGGCATCACCATCGGTCCTCAGCACGCTGTGCGGGTTCACTAGGCAGCTGACGCTCTGTTTAAATATCTCTTTTCTTTAATTTCAGAATATTATGGGGGTACAAACTATCTACCAGCTCTTCCAATCTGATCTTGTCTACGATCAGTTGAGTTATAATTTAAAGTTATACTATATTTTGTCTGTCCATACAAATGCTTCTGGCTTTGTGAGCCACAGGGTCCCTGTCACACCTGCGCGATTCTGACTCGTTCCACAGTAACAGTCAAAGACGGTCGTGGCCATGGTCAGGAGGGGCGGCCATACGTGTTCTTACCAAACACAAGAGAGGAAAGAAAGAACAAGAAAATGGTAACCCTTTGAGGTGACGGATGTGTAACTCAGCGCGGTTGTGGTGAGTTTTGCAATGTCTATGTTTAGCAGATCTCACCTTGTACACCGTACATATATACGACTTTAACTGTCAGATGTGCCTCAATAAAAATTAAAATTTAGAAAAAGCAATAAAATAAATGTTATTCAAAGCAAAAAGTCAGGACTCAGAAAGCTCTGCTTCTAAAATATTCAGTTCAGGCACTTTAGTATCTTATTCCGTCTTTGTGGACCTCTCAACTCAGTCTTCCTCCGTCACCTTTCCTTTGTTTCCCCTGGGACTCCTGTGTGTTCTTGACCTCTCTGTGCTCCAAACCCTGCCCCTGAATTCCATAGATTTCAAAGGCCACCTGTCCCTTGCCAATATTTCCAACACCTCTCCCCTTCCCTGCCCTTCCTACCTGCACGTCAAACCTGCCCGTCTGCCTCGGCATCTTCACCGCCTGCTGAGCTCCGGTGGGAGAATCACACCGTCGCACAGACTGACCCACCTTCAACCATGTCCTCGCCGATGCCCATAAATCCTTCTTGGGAAACCTCCCTTTTCCCGCAATAGCTATTTCAAATCATCTCCTGTCCTCACAAACTTCCAATGCACGGAAGTCTTACAATAGCCGTGTCGAGAAAGTTGAAATTTTCTTTCAATTACAAACGTGTCTAGAAATCCTCTCTCCAGCCGTCGCTCCTGTCCTTTGGCGAGGGAGGAACTGCCCCTCCCTACCTGAGGCTGAGCACCCCACTGCGCCGTAATAAGCCATTTCCTCTTCCATCCTCGGGGATCCGGGCTACACATCATCCCGCCTCCTTACACATGTTTTTAGCTTCCTTACTGCCTAATTCCACACGTGTTCAGACGTGTTCCTGTGCCCCGTCCTAAAAACCAAACAAAAAACCTCACTAGATCCCATGTTTTTGTTCAACTACTACCTCCTTTCTCTCCCCCTTCCTACAGACTTCTCAAAACCATCTGCCACTCTCGTCATCTTTCCTTCTTCCCTTCTGTAACCACCTGGCTTGCATTTCCGTCACATACGCCGAAACTGCTGTCGCCAATGGTGCCAACTGTTCCCAGGTGCTAGAATCAAAAGGCCACCAGGCCCTCCCTGACCTGCCTCCTGCTGCCCGGTCTCATCTCTAACTCTTCGCTCCGCTCCAAGGAGACCTCTGTGCAGCGGAACCTGTTCTGCCGCCCGAGTCGGCCACGCTCCGTCTGGGATCCAGCTCTGTGTCCATGTCTCTGCCAACTCCCGTTTACCTCCCCAACTCTTCCGCATTCTCGGCCTGTCTCTTCCATGGGATTTTCCTGATCCTGACCTTGCTGTCCCTCCTAGGAGCTATCAGGGCACTTTGTTTTTCTCTCATCATAGCGCTGAACGCGCGACATCACATGCGCGTGTTACAGTCTGTGTACCACATGGACGATAAGTTCCAAGAAGTCAAAAATATCTTTTCCATAGCTACATCCCATCCCTAGCACACGGCCGGGCACGGAGCAGGTATCTTACAAATGCGTTTTGAATGGGCACTCCTTTTCTACGTAGCACACCTATCCCAGCTTAAGTTCCAAAAGTCAGTCACTTCCAGAACCAAAGGCTTTGTTTCAATTATCTGCTTGTATTTTTTAGCTGAGCCTATTCTAGCTACGGTTGAGACAAAATGTTTCTCAAGCTCTCTCCACACTGAGTTCAATACAAAAACTGAATTTCTCTCAGGCTAAAAAACAAACAAACAAACAAAAAACCCCAGTAGCTTTTCTTGCAAAGAAAAATAATTTTGCAAGAAACAAAAACACAGTCTGTTCCACCCGCAGTGCACAAACATACTTCCAGCCCAAGTCCCTCCCTCCCATCTCCACGTCCCTTCTGGACATGCCGCCCAGTGACTCACCTCTGCACACACACAAGTGATCCCGGCCCTGCTCCCTGGGCGTGACCCACCGTGTTTGCTGACTGTGGGGCCAACCGCACGTAGGAGCTCTGGACTGGGAGAAACGACCCTGCCTTGTTAGGGCAAACTATAAAAGGCTTTGAAATGAGCAAAATAGCCCTGGGTGCCCTTGCCATGCGACGCTGGGTGGGCCCTGGTGACCTTCCAGGGTCCTCCGGACCTGTAGGGGTCTACGGCTTTCATTGTCTTTAGGCAATTTTACAACTCGGTACGTTGTGGAAAGCTGATAGCAATGCAAATTATACTTGTACAGAGATACACAAATGAGGCTTTTCTAGTAGAAATGCTGTTGATGTAAATGACTCCAAACATTACACTGGGTTGCTCTATAAATATCAACGAGCTTCGGATCTATCAGCAAGTTCACGCCAGCATTCCGGATTGCCTACATATGTGTCTGGCCTTCAGCATTTCCTCAATTAACTTGAGGAATCAAATAAAACTATTGTCTTGAATGCACGTTTATGTTATACTTGTTTATGTTTGCCATAATTTTGCCTTTTCAAAATCAGGCTCTAAGCCTGGGCACAGTGGCTCATGCCTATAATCCTAGCACTCTGGGAGGCTGAGGCGGGTGGATCGCTCAAGGTCAGGAGTTCGAGACCAGCCTGAGCAAGAGCAAGACCTCGTCTCTACTATAAATAGAAAGAAATTAATTGGCCAACTAAAAATATATAGAAAAAATTAGCCGGGCATGGTGGCACATGCCTGTAGTCCCAGCTACTTGGGAGGCTGAGGCAGAAGGATTGCTTGAGCCCAG
>CAUYMX010126464.1:0-15558 GCA_963573855.1 Lepilemur septentrionalis
ATTCTGAAAAGATTACTTTTCTACTCTTTTTCTCTCTGTTCAATTTTGTGCATATAGTTACAAACCATATAGTTAATATTAGTAAAGAGTATAGGGAAAGTATAGGCCGGGCACGGTGGCTCACACCTGTAAGCCTAGCACTCCGGGAGGCCGAGGTGGGCGGATCATTGGAGCTCAGGAGTTCGAGATCAGCCTGAGCAAGAGCGAGACCCTGTCTCTACTAAAAATAGAAAGAATTTAGCTGGACAACCAAAAATATATATATAAAAGATTAGCTGGGCATGGTGGCGCGTGCCTGTAGGCCCAGCTACTCGGGAGGCTGAGGCAGGAGGATCGCTTGAGTCCAGGAGTTTGAGGCTGCTGTGAGCTAGGCTGATGCCACAGCACTCTAGCCTGGGCAACACAGTGAGACTCTGTCTCAAAAAAAAAAAAGAGTATATGGAAATTATAGAAAATCCCTATGTGCTAGAAATAATGGCCTTATTCAACAAAGCATTCTCTTTAAAACCATTTTAAAAGTTTTTATGAGAAAATGAGGGTGAAAGTGTTTTGTGAAGGGCACTATCATTTAAACCTGGCCAGAATTCCTTAAAGTTTCCCTCCTATCAACATTGATAATCTGGAATGTTACTCTTACTGAAATCGTAGATTTTTCAAGGGTAATTTTTCCTTTAACTACAAATAATTGTGACTTGAAACAAAAGCATAGGTTGAAAATGAAAAAGAAAAGTTAGCAACTGTCTGCCCAGCAATAAAGCAAAACAGGTGACCCGAATGCCAGCTGTCACTGGGGAAACGCAAGCCACAGAGAACGGATAGGTTTTCCTGTGAGTAGACACAGGAGCGCAGACTCACCAAGGGCATGTTGGAGATGGCCAGGTGCCGGGGCTCCCTTCTAATCTTGATGGAGAAACTTGCTTTGAAGGCAGGCTCATCGAAGCAGGGGAAGGCCTTTCTCGCCGCGGTGGGTTCAAACTGCGTTGACGCAAGTACCCTAAAATAACGGCAAATGGAATACAAACTGCTCGTGAAGCACCAGGGACTCTAAAATAGGGGGCTGTCGGCTTTTTAGTTCCTACAGTTGCTGTAATATTGATGGGTTTCACTACTAAAAAAATGTTTTATATGACAAAAGCTATTATAAGCTAAATTAAAAGACAAGTAAAAAACTGGGAAAATTCATAGTAAAGTATTTAAAGAAGAGTGAATAGCCTCAACAGATAGTGAGCTCTGAAAAATCAGTAAGAAAATACCCAACCATCAAGTGAAATCTCAGGCAAAGGTCATACATAAGAAATTCAGAAAAGAAAAACAGATCATTAATAAACATATCACAAGCTGCTCAATTCCTTAATCAAAGTAATGTAAATTAAAGGGAGATACCATTTTTTGGTCTCTTTGCTCTACAAAGATTGCCAATATACAGTATTGATTAGGGATGAGGAAATATAACAAGACATATCCAAAGTTTGTAGACTCCTTGACTTACCAATTTTACATCTAGGCATTTATTCTAAAAAAATAATTTATGTGGATGTTCATCAAAGTGTTGCTGATACTGAAAAGTTGGAAAGAATGTAATTTCCACGCATGAGGGATTAAATAATGTATAAAGATATATTTTAATAAAGTCATTAAAATGATGCATAGCAATAGTCATTTATATAAGACATCTTTCCAATATATCAAATTTTTAAAAACTCCATTGTAAAGAAAATATAACAAACAATTCCATTCATATAAATTAATATATATGCATATCTAGAGGGAAGGCTAGGAAGATGTTCCCCTGAAATAGAAGGAGTGTTTATTTCCGGGGGCTATGATTGGGATAAATTTTACTTTTTAAAAAATTCTTTTTGGTAGCATCTGACTTTTTTACCTTGGTAAAATAATATGGAATTAGAAAAATAAGCTAGTATAATCTAATAAAATTTGATTTGATTTTAAAATTTAGCATAAAATCTCCCCAAATAAGTTCCCTCCTTAAAAAAAAGAACCAAAGTGAAGCAGGTAGGGATCCCTAAAAATGTTTTAACTGAGAGAAAAATATTCCCTCTAATAGGCTGCTATGGATTGAACTCCCCATTCCCTGAAGATATGCTGAAGTCCTAACCCCCAGTATCTGTGAATGTGATATTATTTGGAAATAGGGTCTTTGCAGATATAACCAAGTTAAGATGAGGCCATCAGGCTGGGCCCTAATCCAATAATGACTGGTATCATATTTTATAAGATTTTAGCATCTTCTATAAGATGATAAAAATTTGGGCACCAGGAAACATGGGGAGAATATCCAGGTAACAACAGAGTGATGTAGCTGCAAGGCAAGGAGTGCCAGGAATCCACAGCCACCCCCAGATGCTAGGAAGAGGCAAGAAAGGATCCCACCTACAGTCTAAGAGACAGCCTGGGTTTGCTGACACCTTGACTTCAGACTCTGGCCTCCAGAACCACAAGAGAATACATTTCTGTTGTTTTCAGCTACCCAGTCTGTCGTAATTCATTCTGACAGCCTCAGGAAACCAATGCCAGCCAAGACAATTAAAAATGTTTATTATGTCTCAGAAATCTAATTAAATAAACAAATAGGTATTTACTCTGATAGAATTAGAGGAAAGAAAATTGGTTAAGATAGAATGAAAAATGAGATTTAAAAAGCAAGGAAAAAAATCGGCCATTTTTAATACTATAAAAAAGATGTAAAAGCAAAACTAAAGAAAGAGCTCAGCAACAAAGGGAATTTGTTTCCCTGGATTTGATTTCAGACAATCCATCTAAAATAATAAATTTAGTGTGTATAGCGCTTGAAGCTTAAAAAAATAGAAAAAAAATTACCTCACTTCCCCTTCCTTGGTTCTGTAGGTACTTTTATAAAAGCCATAGAAATTCTCAGAAAGATTGCCAGCATAGTCAATGACAACCGTGTACGGGAGCCCAACAAGGAGAGGCTCCAGAGCCAGGAGTGCGATTTGCTCATGAGCGGGATATTCCAGGACCCTCAGCGGTTCTTCCCACGGCCTCTCTCCAGCTCCTTTCCTGAGGGTGGCCTTAGATATCTGCAGGTGGTGACTATGCAGGATGATGGTACTGGTGGGCTGGCTGGCTGTGATTTTTACTTCCGTGGTGCCCCAGAAAGTCAGCGTGGTGAGATTTGCATGGATCATGAGATCATAATGAACTGGGATGACATACTCGGGAAGTCGCATTTTATTCCAAGGAAATGGTGTCCCATTCCTTGCTTCTGGAGATGTAGCTTCTCTGTTCTGACACCATGAAGGAGCTGACACAGTTAAGAGAGTCAACAATGAGGGAAGTAGACATGACACGCTTGCAAGTGGCCACTTGAGTGACAGAGACACCATCTTCTTGCTCAAATCACCTAGTGGCACAGATGTATAAAAGCAAAAATAAATAAAGTCATTAAGATGTTCTCCAGACAGTGTAATTTTACACCGTGTCCACCCAGCATTAATAGATATAAAAACAAACTTCCAAAAGTACTAGGTCTTTTCCTGAAAGTAAATCTACCTTCCCTATGTTATTAATTCATAGAAGAAACAATTTATGGTTAGCAACAATCAGTAATACTACCAGAAAGCATCATTTGGCTTTCAAAGTTTAAATTAACTCTGTCAGTCAGGGCTCTTGGTTGAAAGCAACAGAACAAGCTCTGGCTGATAGAGGAAGAAAAGGAGCCAACAGAGGATCCTTAGTGGCTCACTAAATGGGTCACAGAGTTGCAAGACACTTGGGCAACCAGGCTCATAAAACAGGCAAAGATGGACAGCCTGGAACTATACCAGAGAAACATCTAATCGAGCTACTGCTCCCCACTAACACTGGAACTCGGAGAAAACTGCTCTATTGCCCTGGAAATCAGATGCTGACACTGCTGCAGCCACCACTGGAATTAGTTCTCCACTGCCCCTGCAACTTTGCATGACTTGTTTCAGCTTCAAAGTTCCAGCTTTGAAGTCCTATTGCCTGAGCCAAGGTGTGATGTCCATGCTACCAGCGGGAAAGTGGAGAGAACAAGGATCTGCACTTCTTAGCTTCTGCCAAGGGCAACAAGGCCTTGCTTCCCACCAAGCCTCACAAGGTAGAGAATTCCCAAAACACAGGAAGCATAGGAAGGAGAGTTAGACGGTGAGTAGTGAGGAGGGAAAAAAGGCAAGTATTGGTAATAATAATCTTTAATAACATCAGTATCATTGTCATTGTCAGGCCAAAAATCATTTAAATATTTATTTAGCCAGAAACGACTTAACGAGTTTAATTTTCCTGGTAGTTTGTGACAAACCTATCAGTCATCTGGATTCTCTCTTACAATCGTCCAACAAGGCTGTGTGCTGAGTACTGTGGGGGATATGATAACACACATGACACTGACCCCACCCTCGAGGACCTCAAACTCTGGAAGAACAGAAAACATTCATGCGCAAATAATAAAACAAACACAGAAAATGGGGAGCATTTGAAAACACTACAAAAGAAGGTGTTGGGAAGAATGGAATGATATTTCCAATGAGAAGGAGTGCCTCTGGCTACAGGGACTCCTTGGGATGCCTTCACACATTTGACTATGGCCTGGAAGGACAGTTTAGATTTGGAAATGGGGAAAGCATTAACAGTATCACAGGTGGAGCAGATGGGGCAGGGGCTAAAGCACTAAGGGAGGAAGTACAAGGCTGTTTGGGCAACTGACATGGACAGAAGGGAACCCAGGAGGACTTGATGTAGAATGATTATTTGCAAGGGAGGCAATGAGGGGAGTAATTCCAAGATCAGGCTCAAAAGCATGCGGAAGTCATGCTGCAGACCATATTTTGTATTTTATTTCAAAAGCCATGGGACATAAAAGCAATGTGAACTTTAAGGGATCTGGCAATCCACTTTGCCAAGATTCAAAGTTCTTTCTTTTCCTTACACAAACACACCTCTATACCAGGGGTGTTTGCCAGGAGGGACCCCTGCCAGGTGAGCTCAGTAATTGGCCCTAATTCACTCAAACTCCCCTGGCTCCTGGACATTCAGATGGGATGAGAAAAGTGGTAACCCTACAAAGTGGATCCCTCGAAATGATTATGGTACAGACGATTCTCCCTCTCTTAGATGTCAGGTTCTCAATTGTAGCTGCATATTAACATTATCTAGGAAGATTTTAAAATTTTTGATGCCTAGTACCCTACTGACAACCATTAACCTGGAATCTATGGTGATGAGATCAGGGCATCAATCTTTTTTTAACTTCCCGGAGATTCTACTGAGGAGTCAGGGTTGAGAAGCTCCAACATAATCTTTGCCAGACCCTGGCCTTACCCCTTGAACCCCATGTGATGGGATACTACTTCAAAGCAATGGCCAACATGGTCTCCTCACCCCTCACTTTCCATCCTGCTCCCTTCCCAAACACACAGATCAAGGTGCCTTCCTCCTCCTCCCCTGTGGAGTAGATCTGGGGGTTAGATAGAAAGGATGGTACACTGTAGAGACAGTCAATCTCAGAGACCAATTAAAGGATGCTTTCAGTCACAGAGGAGTGGAGCAATATGGAGAAGAAAGCTTAAATACCAATATGGTAAAGAGTTCCTGCCCCTACCTCCTCAGGCAGAATCCCAGGGCAGGGGCGGAACAATGGATTTCCATTGAGGCTGGAGAAGCAGAGAGTGAAAGGAACTGTATCCTGCTTCCACCTGGACTTTCTGATAGCAGCAGCTCAGTAGACTTAGCCCTCATCTCAAGATAGTAGAGGGCTCCATGCAGGTGGCAGGTTCAAGCATGTGAGGATTCTGGAAGTTCCCAAGTGTTCTCCAATAGCCCAAGAAGAAAGAGATCTAAAAATTCCAACTGGCTCTGAGCTAACAGGCCCACTGGCTGCTGAGGGGTTGGTGGTGGGACCTCACATCAAAGGCTTTGCAGGGTTGGGTCCATGAAGGGGCTGTGTCTCAAGGATACAGTGCCAGAAACCAAAATGAGACATGTAATGCAGACAGCATAAATGTCAGAATTCATTCACCCCACATTCAATGGATAAATGATGCAAACTTCCATAAATACTAGGTCTTTCCTAAGAGGAAAACCACCTGCCTTGTATCTTTGATTTAACCAGGAGAAAGAAGTTTACAATCAGCAACAACCACTAAAATCCACTCAATTTTGTCTTCTATTAAATCCTAGGCAGAATTCTTAGAACCTGTAACACATTAGTGAACTTAATTTTTACATGCCTGTTTCTCTTTACTAAATTATAAGCTCCCCAAGGCAGGGATTATGTCTTACTGGTCTGGTCTTTCTGGTCATAGACATTTCACTGAATGTTCAAGACTGAAAGATTGAGATGCAGTCTCCACTCCTAAGTCATCAGACTGAGCAATTTCCCTGAAATACAGTTCTACAAAGTCTTCTCTCCCCCCTTAACCTTATCTCAAAACACAAACCCACTATACGCAACCTAGGATCTGCTATGGGTATTTGATTGTTCCCAAAATGTGACCAATACTTTCTCTATCCACATCTTTGCTCAACATCTCTAGCCACATCTCTGCTGAAGGACTCCCTCCACCTCAACAACTTTCTCCCATCTTTCAAGTTCCAACTCAAATGAGACATGCCTTGGGAACCCTTCCTAGAATATTCCAGGCACAAGGGACTTCTTCCTTTGAAACTCATGGGACTTTCTTTGTTCCTCTCATGGCATCTTATGGCACCCTGCATCAAAATACTATAACTGATGCAATTGTAATACCTTCCCTACTATATTATAAACCCTTGGAAACAACACTGTATTTATCTCTGTATTGCACCTAGAACTATATCTTGCACATAAGAGGGATTTGATAAAAACTCAGTGTAGTGAATTATGGATTTCACTGAGAAAATTCTCTAAATCCCCAATGACAGGATATATCCAAGATTTTGTGATCATGTTCCAGTGTGTTTAGCTCTTCCCCAGAAAAATTAGCTGGTCTGGTTTCACTTCTAATAGTGTTTCAATTTGAAACAGGGTATTTCATGGTTCTGATTGGTCTCCTCAAGTTTTATTAACAATTTTCTAAAAGAGATGCAGTTTTAAAAAAAAGGCTCTCAGAAACAGTAGTCTATTCAATACAAGCAGCTCGTTTCCAAGAAAAGTATAATTCTTTTTGAAGTAAAACTCCATGCCAAGGAGGAATAAGAACTAACGTTTACTAAGCTCCTCCAAAGTGCCAGGCACTTCACGTATTCTCTCACTCTAATAGCCTATTTTCCCCGTTTTGAGCTGGAGAAGCAACTGAAGCAAAGAAACATTCATGTAACTTTGTCAAGTTCACATAACTAGTTGGAATGCAATACAAGTCTGTGTGACTATAAACTCCCTGCTTTTTCTGCTTCACCAAGATCTCATACCTTTGTACTTTTACTTTCTGATTTCCTCCTATATGATACTCTCCTCGTATTTCCTTTGCATGTTTTCAAGACTCACATTGTTTTATTTAAGAACTCCAAGTAGTAGTCTCTGGCATTTTTTCTATGTGGTTTTTTTATATATATCCATATAAAATTATAACTATACAATAATATATATATTAGGCTTACAGTCAGAAAAGAAAACCAAGGTTCCTGTTCTGCCACCTACTGTACAAGTTATGTAATACAGGTTTCATCTTCCTCGTGTGAAATGAGACGATAATAATACCTCTCTCATGGATTGTTATAAAAACCAAAAGAGTAACAATATTTTCGATTGTTCATTTCACAAATATTTATTGAGAGCCTATTATGTACCAGGAGTTTAGCTGGGTATTAGCTATACAAGACAGCACAGGTCCCTGACCTCAAAGAGCTAGGAAGTGGAGATTTTTAACAAGTTTACACAAATATATATATTAATAATTACCAGCTGTGATTAGAGCTATGAAAGAAAACACACACACACTAAGAGAATAATAGCAGACCAATTTACATCAGGGCTCCGAGGACATTTTAGCTGAGACTTAAAATACAAGTTAATTAAGAAGAGAGGCAGCAGGAGAGTGTTCCAGACAGAGGGCATAGCAATCATTTTGCATGCTCAGAGGCAGTAGAGAGCACTGGTTATGAAGACCAGTGAACCTGAAAACCAAGTTCAACTTCAAGCAAAAGATGCACCTGGAGAGGTGGGCAGGGGCCAGACCACCACACATTCTTGTAGGCATGTTAAGGATTTTGGATAACATTCTGCAGGCAATGAGAAGCTACTGGAAGGATTTTGAGCTAGTACAACTTAGGATCCAGTTCACATTGTAAGAAAATTACCCTAGTTGGTATGTGGAGAGTGGAAGACTGGAAAGCAGCAAGAGTGAAAGCCAAGAGACCAGTTAGAAAGTAGTCTAGTCCAAGCAGGCTAGTGGCTTGTCCTGGGGTCGCGTGGAGAGAGAGGGAGAATGAGAGAGCAAGCAAGTGAGCGTGCACACACTACGGATGGGTCAACATCTGTATTAGGGTAGACTGGAAGTGGGGGGTGAGGGAGAGGACAGTAGCAGGGATGGCTGCCTGGTTTCTAGAATGAACACAGGTAACTTTTATTGAGATGGAGCAGACCAGAGGTGGAACAGATTTAAAAGAGAGGAGAAGAAATCTTACGCTCATTTTAAAAAATATGTTTGTGATGTTCATGAGATATCCAAAGGGAAATATCAAGCCGGCCATTGAACACACAGGTTTAGAGCATGGAGATAAGGGTTTCAAACGACTTTCCTATACTATATTCCTTAAATGTTTTAAAAACTATTTTCCTTTGGCCTCTGATCAAACTAAACCACCTTTGACAGTCAATGTCGCCAAAGTGTAGCAGAGTTTGCTACCCAACTTTAATTCACAGCCAGGAAAAGTCCAGGATATTTTAGGAACCTTCCTTAGGCTGCCTTTGGTGATTCTGACTTTTCCCACTCACCATGGAAGTCAGGGGCAACTGGTCAGCCTTTCCCTTGATTGGGACACTATGGAACACAGATCAGGAAGTAATGGACGTTCTTCCAAAACTTTCGAAGCAATGAAATTAACAAGCACTGATAATAGCTTGTCACTGCTGATAAATAATAAAAACGTTGAATTAATTTAAAAACGCTAACATATTCAAGCCCTACCTGAAAATGTGCTACTTATGGATATAATTCCAAATCCCTGATGGAAGAGATAACTCTGCCCAATTTTTTGAAGTAATTATTTTTAATGGTTGATCATGTCCTGAGTTGGTTGAGAGCAAATACTCTTACACATTTAATAGAAAACAGTCCGTTTCTTTCTGAGCCTACACAAAAGAACTCCATCAACAGTGAGGAAGTGTCTGCTCTTCCCCTTCCTCTCATGAAATTAACTTGCTGGCCCACCTGGCAAGGCACCAGATAGAAAACTCAACAGGAGAGCTTTGTCTGAATAAACCCGGGCTAGAGCCAGCGCGAAGTGGGGAGAGAGAATTGCTGGCAAGAAGTATAGGTGCAACAGGGAGGGAACTGACCTTGAGGACACTTGCGACCCGCGGATGCCATAACACCCCACCCCTACCCCAGCAGTTAACCCAAAGCCACGTTCGTTTCTCCGGGAGCTATCAGCCAGGCACCCGCCCCTCCCTGTGGGCCCTACGCGGGAGTTGGTGGCCTGCGCGGCTGGCAGGAATCCAGCGGCGAGGCGGAGTGCGGAGGCAGCTCCTGCGGGCGGACGGTGGCGCGACCCGCAGAGCGCGCGGAACCCGCGCGCCGCCCGTGCGCCCCGCACCCGCCGCGCTCCCCGCGGGCTCGGGCCCAGCCCAGCGACTCCCCCCGCCCTGCCTCCAGCCCCGCCACCCTGCTCTCCGCGCCCCAGGCCCTCGACCCCCCGGCGGGCGCAGGGACGGGGCCGGTGCCGCGTTCTCTTTCCGGGAGGGCGCGCAGTACCTGGGGTCTGGGGCCGGCTCTCCCTCGCGCCGCCGCCTGCCTCGCAGCCCGGGACCGAAAGTGAAAGTGGAGCCCGGAGAGCGGCAGGCAGGCGGGCGGGCGGCGGGTGCGTCGGCCCGAGCCCTAGCGGCGCCCCTGGCTGAGGCGGGAGCTGGGGAAGGGGAGACCCGGGAGTGAGACCGATCAAGGGGGGCCGCCGCTCCCAAGACGGGGATTCGAGTCGTAAATGAGCGCTGTAGGCCTGGGAAGCTACGGGGCTGCAATGCAGGGACCGGGCGGGGAGGATCGCCCCCTTCTGAACGCGGATCTTTTCTCTGTGTGTGTCTTTTGAGATGGTTTTTTCATTGGTTAGCCATTAGCGTTGCGGGCGCTCGGGGCACTCAGGAGAGGGCTGGTGCTCCGGCTGGGGACCACAGCTGGGCAGCAGCTGGCCAGTCCACCACGCATGGGTGGGCTCGGCGCCCATTGGAGTCAGAGGGTGTCCGTCATCTCGCTTCTGCAAATGGGCTGAGAGCGCTTGGCCCGCCTCAGGAAGAAGCAGGAACCGCAGAAGTGCTCTGTTGTGACAAAATGGTGAGGCTCTCGCGTTTCAGTGGAGGGTGACTACAGCAGGAGGTGCTGCAGAGGAGGAGGGCGGGTTACAGATGGCCCAGAACTTCCCTACCACTACAAGGGACACTGGACCCCAAGGATTGGCTGCTTCCAACGTTAAGACGTTCCCCTGATTTTTCGAAGCAAGTGACCAATTCTTCACTCCCATTAGAACATTTAAGCCTGGATGAAATGTCCAAAAAGCTCATCTTTAGACAGTTAATGGTAAATGAGGGAACAAGCCAAGATAACACGTTAAAACTAACCAAATGCTACACGTTGGTGAGTGGACCGTGGTCCCTGTCGAAGCAGGACCGTTTTCATGCTGTTCTCAGGCTTCTTCCTCCCACTTACTTCCTTGTTAGCTTTCTTCCTCCCTTTGACAATGTGATTCCAAGACACTGGAGCAGTATTTCTCAGCATTTTTGTTTTTCAATCTTATGCCTCCTTTTGAAAAATGTAACATTTAGTTCTGCATATTCTCTCCAGTCAAGAACATTTTGTAATATAAAAGTTAACTCCCTGTTCCCAGACTTAACCAAGGTGGGATCAAGGGAAGCTTTTTCACTAAAATTTAATAAGAAACGGGAACTTTGGGATCTGGTAATTTCTGCATGTTCAGAATATGGCAGGAGATATTATAGCTATGGCCTCCAAGACCTCCAGGCATCTCGAGTGCTCCCAGTTTACTCAAGATTAGAACTTGTTGTCTATTAAATGCATACGTTTCTTTGCTTTTGTATTTATAATTTTGGATATGATGATTTTCCTTTAATTTCTAGTAAGTGTGTGTGTGTTTCTTGAAGGTCAGGATGGCAGGGGCAAATGCACCAGACTGGAGGCTGATACAGAAGACTCTTGAGGAGGCAGGGACAGGGTAGTGCCTCCGCAAGAACCAGGGCAAAACTGAGCTGAGTGTCTGCAAGGAGAGAGCTGGACCACGCCTCCCTCCACGCTGATCCTCCCCAAGCTCACCGGGACCCAGACTTTAGCCTCAGCAGCACTGGCCATGATTTCCTCTTCAGAGTTCAACTGCACTACAGGCAGTGATATGCCAGAGAATTTGACAGTATTCCCTACTAGTTTCAAAGCCCTAGCATCGTTTTAGGGGATGCAAACCCTGGAATAAGGACTTTAAGGGTTGCTAGTTGTAGTGTCTGTGAAATCAAAATGGCAAATTATCAAGTTTAGAAATGGTTAGAATGGAAGAGAGAGAGAAAGGGTACCTAGGCTTATGGATTCTCTACTAAGTGTTAGATACTGTGCTAAATGCTAGCATGTGCGTGTGTGTATTATATACTTTTTTCAGCAATCCTGTAATGTAGGCATTATGCTTTATAGATGAGAATAGTGAGACAGATTGGCAGTTTGCTCAAAGTCAAAGAGAAAATAAATAGTGAGGCCGGGTGTGGTGGCTCATGCCTGTAATCCTAGCACTCTGGGAGGCCGAGGTGGGAGGATTGCTTGAGCTCAGGAGTTCAAGACTAGCCTGAGCAAGAGCGAGACCCGTCTCTGCTATAAACAGAAATTAGCCAAACAACTAAAAATAGAAAAAATTGGGCCGGGCATGGTGGCTCATACCTGTAGTCCCAGCTACCTGGGAGGCTGACGCAGGGGGATCGCTTGAGCCCAGGAGTTTGAGGTTGCTGTGAGCTAGGCTGATCCCATGGCACTCTAGCCCGGGCAAGAGAGTGAAACTCTGTCCGAAAAAAAAAAAAAAAAATAGGGAAACCTATTT
The DNA here is from genome assembly GCA_963573855.1 of Lepilemur septentrionalis. Classification (NCBI taxonomy): domain Eukaryota; kingdom Metazoa; phylum Chordata; class Mammalia; order Primates; family Lepilemuridae; genus Lepilemur; species Lepilemur septentrionalis. The sequence goes on from CAUYMX010126464.1 coordinate 12,223, forward strand.
TGTCCCTAAGTAGGTCTATTGGACTCCAAAATCCATGTTTTTTCATTAAATCACACCATTCCCTCAGTGAGCTGTTATTCACTCCCTGCCCCTCTTCACCCCAGCCCCGGTTCACTCAGTGCTTCTAGCTCCCTTTCTCCAGCCACCCCTTGTGAATTTCCCAGCCTGAAAAAGGAGTCTCTAAATTTCCTTTCCTTGGGTATTAGGCTATGATGCTGTAACAAAGTAACCTCAGAATATCAATGATTTCAGAACACAAAGCTTTATTTCTCACTCCTGGTTAGGCAGGGCCCACGAGAGACAGGGGCTGACCTTCTGAAGCCGTTGGCCTTTTCCGTCAAAGTGCCAAGAAAGAGAGAGTGCAGAGAGTTATGCATCAGCTTTTTACCACCTCAGTGCTGAGGAACACACACCACTTCCACTCACATGTCATTGCCCAGAATGAGGTGGGGTGGCTAAGCACGAATAGCATTGTGTACCGTACAGCATAGGAGGGTCAGGTGAGTCCATCCATTGCCACGGCTTCTCAACATCCTTCATCCCTGACATGAGCCAGGGAATGGGGGGGTCCTCCTCAGGCATAAGCCATTGAAACATGTACCGCTTTGGGCTAGTACCGATCAATTTTTTTTTTTTACATTGGATTCCAGATATTATGAAGTGATGTTCAATTTTGCTCTGATTCATTCAGTTCCCTCTTCATTAGTCAATTAATGTCAGCAATTGGCTCATTTCTTCTGTTTTGCTGCCAAAGTCGCTGCTGCTATTTTAATTGTATTGCTAGTCTCCTTTTTGGTGTAAAATCTTAGAATCGTGATGTAGAAAAGAGACAAAAGCAGAGCTGCTCTGATTAAAGGGTGCAGCTCCACCCATTCAGCCTTGCCCACTGCGGTCCCCCCGCCAACACGTACACACACTGTGGTCCTTGGGACACTGCCACAGGCTCCTAGGGTCTGTAGAACTCAATTTAAAAAAAAATACAACAGAGCCTTTTTTTAATTTCAAAATATTAAGGAGGTACAAATGTTTTTGTTTCATGGATACCTTTTATTTTAAAAATTAAGAATAGTGTCCCTCATTCTTGATACAGAGAATGACATTTTTTTCCTGTGTGCCAAATTTCAGGGCAGGCCTGCTCAACAACACCTGTTCGATTTTATTAATAATTAGAACAGAGAAGGTATAGGTGCCAAGTTGAAAGACTGTTTCAAAGCAGGCCACTGAGCTTATGACAACTGAGAAATTCCTTTGAAATGCCAGGGTTTGAAAGCATTTACATATACTCTATCTCCTCACAGCGTATGTGTGTAGGTGGCTTATAGTTCTATTTTTCTAGAATGAGGAAACAGGATTTGAGAAGGTAAGTGACCTTCTCCACCACCAGGAGAGAGCCTGCTTTAGATTGAAGCCAATTCAAAGGAAAGCAGAGCTGACAGGGACAGAATAACCCCATTGAAGCCCTCAGATCCAGCTGTCCTGAGCCAGCCCAGCTTTTGACTTTCCGGTCAGGAGGGCCAGCCAATTCCTTTTTGACTTCATCAGTTGGAATCAGTCCTCAGAAAGAGTCCCGAGTCACCATATGACAGAGCGCTATGGGAGGGAGCAAGAGATGCCAGCTTCTGTAGGAACAACTGGAGTTATTGAGTGACCTGTTGAACTTCTAGAACTGCTGGGTCCTGAAGAACATTCTAGGTATCACGAGGACTGATTACATGTTTCTCATTTTCCCCACCTCCCCTGGCATTTATTTTGTGAAATACTGCCACCAAGGTAACCTGAGCATGCCTTCCGTTCCTGCAGCCTTGCAGAACCCAGGAAATCCATCCTTCTTTGTCTCTTCCCGGTAGGGACGGGGCCCATCTTACTGCTTTGTGGCCAGCAGTGTGTATTCCTGCTGTTTTTCCCTTTGCTCATTTCAGCAAGGTGCTAAATCACCATAACACTTTTTTTTAATTTGCATTTCTTTCAGCGCTAATAAGATTGAACACATACACTGAACATAGGCTGATTAGACATTTTTGCTTTCTATTTTCTCTTTTGAGAAATTTATGTTTATAGTTGTTGCCAATTTATCTGCTGAATTGGGCAGCTGCCGTCACAATTGCTGGTTCCAGAGCCACATCATGTACACTACGATCTGTCCCAGCAAATGAATAGTTCAAATGTGTGGCGGCTGTCCTGCACGCAGGAGTCATGAGCGGTGCGTGCTGTCCGGCATGCCGGAGTCCTGACGGAAAAGTGACGAAGCATCTACCTCATGACGTACCTCTCTTCTCCCACCTTGTTTTACACTGAGTGTTCTATGCTGCAGGCCTGGCTGAATGGAATAATTAACCAATAGCAAAATGTTTCATGCCTCAAGCTTGAATAGTCAAGCAAGTTAGTCATTTAGTAGACGCAGTCTTGGATTAACCCTGGGAGATCTGAACACAAGAGAGTTGATTGAATTGTCCTTGCCCTATACTAGAATAGGTAATAAAGTTAATCATAGCATAGAACCCTTTACCTTTGGGGGTCATGGGCTCAAGGAAATAGAGTTTAGAAAATAGTTTATGTATTAAGGTTGACTTGACAAAGGACTTGTAATGTGATTTATGACTCTTTTGTATAATTGGGTATGTGGGCTTTAGCACGTAGGCATTTCTCTGTAATAGAATTTTCCACCTGATACCTGTATAAATATAGCTTAAAAATAAACCTGGCACAGCTGTCCACAGAGACGCTGTCCTCCCGTCCCCATCTTTGTCTCTTTCTTTTCTCATCCTCACCCCCCAACTCCAGGCTCCACATGTTGCCGGCTGGCTCCGGCATCCTGTTAGTCCTGTTTCTATTGAGAATTCTGACTAACACAGAGGGTCTCCCTTGGGAAGTCATAGCCTGGCTACCAGCAGTTTAATATCTACATAGGAAGAGTCACTCAGTGAGGGACGAATGGCTTCTCCTGATTAGGGTGTACCTAACTTTTCTTCCTCTCACCATGCTCTCAAGCCAACCTGCTCTTTGGGGAAACATGGCTATCCCTGGAATGGATATAGCTGGGGACACCTTATTATCCTTTTCTCCCTTTTTTTTTGTATGATAGGCTCTCACTCTGTCACCCCAGCTGGAGTGCAGTGGCATCATTGTAGCTCACTACAACCTCCAGCTCCTGGGTGCAAGCAGTCCTCCTGCCTCAGCCTCTGGATAGCTGGGACTACAGGCAATCCTCCCCTAGCCTCACCCTGACCACCTGGCCTCAGCCTCCCAGAGTGCTAGGATTACATGCATGAGCCACCTTGTCCAGCCTATTATCCTTTACTGATTAGATTCCTAAGAAGAGAAATGGGGGCCAGGCCC
>CAUYMX010126465.1:0-12271 GCA_963573855.1 Lepilemur septentrionalis
GCATGGTGGCACATGCCTGTAGTCCCAGCTACTTGGGAGGCTGAGGCAGTAGGATTGCTATAGCCCAGGAGTTTGAGGTTGCTGTGAGCTAGGCTGACGCCACAGCACTCACTCTAGCCCGGGCAGCAGAGTGAGACTCTGTCTCAAAAAAATAAAATAAAATAATATACATACAGAAAAGTATACAAGTATACATGAGTATACATCTTGATGAATTTCCACTGTGAACACACCTGTGTGACTAGCACCTAGATGAAAATCAACACGTTGTCAGCCCCCAGGAGCCGCCTTGTGCCTCAGTCACTGCCACACTAAGGGTGACCATGATTCTGACTCATAACACAACCACTTGGTTCTGCCTTTTGGTATTTTATGTAAATGAAAATGTACAATATTTGCTCTTTTGTCTGGCTCCTTTGCTTAACTTGTTTGTGGGATTCATCTTTCTATCACTCTGACACACTTATTCACTTCTGTGTAGTAGTCTACTGTGGGACCGTACCGTTATTTATTCATCCTGCAGCAGAGAGACATTTATGGTGTTTCCAGTTGTAACTATTTAACTACTGCTGTGAACATTCTAGTATATAGCTCTTGGTGAACATGTGTACACATTTCTTTTGGATGTCCGCCTAGGAGTAGAATTTCCAGTTCATGGGTTGCTTGTGTCCTCTGATCTTAGCACTCAGTTTTTCAGAGTGGTCGTATCAACTTACGCTCCCATCATTCATTTGTGAGTTGCAGTTCCTCCACCTCCTCACCAGCACTTGGTGTGGCATTCTCTACTGTTAGCTATCCTGCTGGGTATGTATGTAGTGGTATCATAAGTACATAAATCAATAAATTATAATGTCATTAAATTTTAATTTGCATTTCGCTGATTAATGACATTGAGCACATCTTCATATGTTTATTGGCCATTTGGATAATTCTTTTGTGAAGTGACTGTTCAAATCTTGGACCATTTATTGGGTTTATGTGTCTTTTTCTTTTTGATTTCTTTATACTTTTTATAGGAGAATAGTTTGTCAGATATATGCATTGCAAATAACATCTATGATGTGGTTTGTCTTTACATTCTCTTACTGTTGTCTTTTGATGAATAAAAGTTCTTCATTTTAATGTAGTCTAATCAGTTTCTCTTTGTGGTTTCACTTTTTGTCTTCTGTTTAATAAATATTAACCTAGCTAAATCTCAAGCCTTAAATTTTGTTTTATTTCACTCATTTGTATATTCTAATTTTCTACAACAATCATGTATTGCTTTTATAGTTGTTTAAAAGAGAAAAAATGTTTTGTAAAGAAGTAAGCTACCAAAAAATACAAAAGAGCTTAGCACTCTGTAAAATAAATTAAAATTCAGTGGATTTAAGGTATAGAAGAATCCAGAAAATGCTCGATGCCAGCTGTGCCCACAGAGGCCTCTTGAGAAAAACACACTTTCTGCATAAGATGCTACTAAAAAATCCACCCACTCCTTTTCCTATATGTCTCAGTTTAAATGCCACTTTCTTGAGGCCTTCCTTGACTACGCTAAGGAGGTCACCTTGTTTTTACTGTCTAGCATCATCACAATTATAATTATGTTGTCTTAGCATTCATCACAATTTATAATTAATTGGTTTCTTCATTACCTGCTTCTCTTACAAGTACATAAGCTCCACAGGGATAGGGACTTTGGTCTTCACTATTGGATAACACAGTACCTCTTGGCATTCCATCAGTGTGTGGTTTTTTTTTTTTAGAGTAGTATTTAGATTTATAGAAAAGTTGTGAAGATAGTAAGGAATTCCCACACACCGTACACCAAGTTTCCTCTATCACCAACATCAGATCTTAGTGTGGTACATTTGTCACAATTAATGAAATGATATCAATATGTTATTCACAAAGCCATCAGTATTTTTTTAAATGAATAAACTTTTGGAACCCATAGCAATTGGGCAGCTGAAAAAGAGATGCTATTCCCTCATGTTCCCTTGAATACTAATGACTCATACTAAAGTAATTTTGGACTTGTCTTTTACTCTCTTGCAAATTCTAAGAGCCGGTTAACACAGAAATGAATATAAACCCGGCCCAGGTTATACAACTTGTATCTCCTATAGGGTATTCCATTAGGTTCTGCCTAATGACTACCTTCTAGGGTTGCCATTTGAATACGGCAAAGCACAGGACCTACAGCCCAGTGTCTGTCGTCTAGCTTAGCTCTACATACCTTCGCGGATCCCTAACACGTGGGATACATTACATGTTTGGTGAAGCACACCCCAGCTGTTGAAATTACTCCATATTTTCCTGTACCTTTTATTATTCCATGTGTTTAATAAACTTGCTGTTATTACCAAGCTCATTTCTTTTTCATTTGCAGACCTTCATAAGTCCTCACTATGGAATCAGTCTGGTGTCAGCATATGTAATCATGGTGCTCATGGGCATCTGGGCATTCTTTGTTGCTGGAGGCAGCTGCCGAACCCTGAAACTCTGCCTGCTCTGCCAAGACAAGGACTTTCTTCTTTACAACCAGCGCTCCAGATAACCTCCAGGAGCCAGCGCCTCCCAAGCTGCAGACTGTGTCTTTAGAGGAAGCACAATTGTGCCTTTTTCTAAAAATCTCTCTTTCTGGTGGAATTGAGAAAACACAAAACTCTCTAGATACAAGTCCACTTCATGTGGCTTTCAGGCAGCAGCACTCGAAAGGGATGCGTCAGTGCTGTGCATCCTGGCTGCACATTAGAGTCGCCTGGGGAATGCTGATTCTGGGTTTCCCCCTCCAGGTGTAATCAGCCTGGGCATTTGGTAAGTTCTGCAAGCTGCTCAGGTGATTCTGGTGTGCATCCAGGCTGAGAAACCACTGTCCAAATGGGAACTTCCCGAGAACAGCGTAAGTGAATGAGAATCTGGTGTTTAACTGTCTCCTAACTCAGCTTGTGCTGAGCAAGTCAGTACCTGAATATAGGATCCTGGTTAGCCTTTGCCTTTTAAGTTCTGAGGTCACAAGAGGCTAAAGGGCTATCCCCTCTGTACACTGTTTCATGTACTTCACTAGTACTGTCTTAGAACATGGTAGGCTCTGCTTCCAAATGCAATAATAAATGACCCTGGCTTACTCTGATAATTTAGCCAAAGTAAGATGTTGATTAATGAAGTTTTTCCGTTCTAGGTTTTGGTGTTTTAGTACAGATTCCATTTCTTTAACTAAAAACAATTATTTTCTGACTGCCTTGGGGAAGTATTCTAAAATGCAGGATTTTTGTGCAACATCTGTATTTCCCTGTTTAAAGCTTTTCAGGGGCTCTACCGCAAGGCCCTTGGCCACAGTGCTCAGCATGTGAGTGCTAACTCCTGGACTCACTGAGGTGAAGCTCATTGTTTTATCTCTGAGCAGCTGTGCAGGGAGCTGAGCCACGTGTCCTGGGACAGGCTTCACTGGAGCTGGTGGAAGTGTAACCAAAAGCACGAGGAAAGCAAATCAAAAGGGTATTGTTGACACTTTTCATTTGCTCCTGTGATATAAACAGCACTTTTACCCAAATGGTATAGTGTAAAATTGAAACTATATCTTAAGCTGCCAAATCTCATGCTTTTACATAATCCATACAATCTTTAAGTCTCATAAGTGTCCCTGGGCTTTGGTAGCAGATCTAGCATTCTTTTTATAAGAATACCCAGGATACTCATTCAGCTTCTAAACAACTCTTTTGATTTCCATTATAAAGAGGAAATGCCATTGAATTGTGCCTTTGCTAACTAGAAATTGTTCCCAGTTGATGTCTTTGGGGAGCTGGTAGTGTGAAATAGAAATTACCTATACACTGAAGTGATACTTCAGTGAATCCCACATGTGCAGTGGAACATTCAAAAGAGATAGCAGCCGTGGGGGTCCCACAGTGGCAGGACAGGTGGTTTTGGCAGTGCTGTGGTGGGGAGAAGAGTGGACATGCTTAAAACAGAAATGTGGCCAGTGTTTACGGCTAGACACACATCATTCCAGAGACCAAAGCCTTACACACAAGTAGTCCTTTATCAATATCAGTGCACTCTCCCCATGTTTACAATACTAGAATATCTCAGTCTAGAGATTTAAGAGGATTAGGGCTCCTAGTAAGGCTGTAAACAGTCTGGTAAGCAATTGTGGTTATTCCCCTAAAGGTTATGCCAGCACTATTACCAGTGCTTCCGCTGGCATCTGCAACTTCCCAGCTTTTTCCCTTTAACTGGGAGAGTCAAGGACATAGAGACTGAACAGTGAAATTTCCTGTGCAGAGTCGAGGGGAATAAGATACTTATCGAACTGGGATTTACTATTATTGAAATGTGGTGTTCTTTGATGACTAGAATAAGAAAAATAGATGCTTATTACTATTGACTTACAAGTCTCTTAAATGGGTATTCTGATCAAATACTTGCTGATCTATAGAGTGTGAAAAACAGATTATTATATTAATACTACTCATGTTTGAGCTTTGTGGGTATTTTCTGCACACTAATAGTTTCATATTAAGTAAAGAAGCTGGATATTGTAAAATCTCATTTACAGGAACTTAAATGAGAAGAAAATTTTCTTTGATGGTGAGACTGTTGTCTTAGTTGAGGAAATTGTCTAATGTTCCTTCACTAGCTGTGATCGAAGGAACCTTGTGACCCTGATTTCTCTTAGAATGTGAGCCTTGCCAGAGTCGGCTTCAGCAAGGAAGCCCCGGGGAGGGTGTAGTTGCTTCCTCTGTTGCTGTGTATAGATTGCAAAAAAAAAAAAAAAAAGTGTTTCATTTGTTACCTATAATGAGCTTTCTGAGCACTGACGACATTGGGAGGATGAGGTGGTGTTGCTGTTGTGTGGTGTCCTCCACTGGTGACTTCCTGTTTGGTAGATACAGTTAGAGTTGACGTTGGAATTGTGAACACTGTTGCAGTGCTTGAATATGTTGCCACGTGAATGATATTGATTTTGTTCTCTAATACAAACTGTATTTATTTTTAACTCATTTGAGTCAGTAGTTGTAACTGGAGAAGTTTTGTTACCTCTCTCCTGGCCTGCCTGGCTGGCAGTATAGTAGCAGCAGCATCTTTTAGTAGAGCACCTTAATGAAAACATGCCTGAAAGGAATTAATGATGATATCTGCAGACTGCATAGAAAATGGCTTTTGTTAATATTTTTACTCTCAATTTCAGTGTTTGTTGAGAGTGACAGATCACCCCAGAATGCTAATTGTTCATATCCACAGAGAGGATGCAATATAAGCAGTTGTGACAGCAGCTTCCTCCTACCTGGTATTCTCCCTGATCACTTCAGCCCAGCCCCCAAACAGGCATTAGCAGTCAGTGTGGGCCCGGGTGCCTGGCTGGCTCACCAGCCTGGGTGGCAGACTGTCGCGGGCATCAGTGGCCTGCTTCCTGGAAAGAGCTCCTTGAGGGTGTTGGCTCTTTTTGTTTGCTAAGTTTTTTCTGGGCCCCACCATTCCTACCTCCAGGTAGGGAAGGTAGATGTCACACAAAACAATTTTGAAGTGCTTTGCTTAGAGCATTTTGTTTATGATTGCAATGTTTACATTTCTTATTTAATAAGAGACTTTTATTCTATTAAATATTAGTGTTTAGAAGAGGTGGATACTGTCTCTAAAATATGTAACACTTTATATAAGTTATACTGTTACATATACTTGCAATATCACACCTTGCATTCAATACACAATGCAATAGACTCTTGCCAGACCTGTTTCTCCATAAACAATAAAAAGATTGTTTGGCACACTACTCATTTCCCATGTTTCCTCTTCTTTGGAAAAGTGTATCCTTCAGTATCTGTTACTGCAGTTTTTTCTCTTATAAAACATTCTCTTATTTATAACTGATCTGTTCTTAGACTTTTTTCAAAGAGAAATTCTTTATCTGATTTTAAATTTATAAGGTCTATTTCGTATCTGTGTATTCAAAAACAGTTTGGTGTAGAGAAATACCTTGAGGTGTCTGAAACCAAGCAGAGGGCTGGGCTTGGTAGCCCATGCCTGTAATCCTAGCATTTTGGGAGGCCAAGGTGGGAGGATCACTTGAGCCCAAGAGTTCGAGACCAGCCTGGGCAACATAGCGAGACCCTGTCTCTACAAAAAATAGGAAAAATTAGCTGGGCATGGTGCCTCATGCCTGTAGTCCCAGCTAATCTGGAGGCTGAGGGAGGAGGATTGCTTGAGCCCAGGAGTTCGAGGCTGCAGTGAGCTGTAATTGCACCACTGCACTCCAGCCTGGGTGAGAAAGTGAGACACTGTCTCAAAAAAACAAACCAAAAAACCTCACATCCCTGAGGCCTCCTCTACTTAGGTGTGCTGTGAACTCTCATACCTCCACCTTTTTCTTCTTTTTTTAGCTCCAGCTAGAAAACATTCTATTCCTCCTTCAAGATCCTGTTCAAATGTCACTTCCTCCATGAACTCTTTCCTGACTAGACTCAGAAAAGCAAGTAGATTTCTCCACTCTGACCCCTTATACTCTTTTTAAAAGCAAGGAATAATTTGCATACAATATAATTCACAGATTCGAAGTTTTCAGTTAGATTACTTTTGACAAATGCGTACACCTATGTGACCACTGCTGCAAGTCAGGATAGAGGACATTTCCTTCCCCAGTGGTTCCTTGTGTTCCCTTCCAGTCTACCCACACCCCTTCCAGCTGCTGGTTCCCGCTTCTATCACCATAGATTACGTTTTGCTTGTTTCTGAACTTCATGTACATAGAATAACACAAAATGTACTCTTGTGTCTGGCTTCTTTCACACAACGTAATTTTCTGAGATATCGTCCATGTTTTGTGTATATCAATAATTTGTAACTTTTTATTGCTGAATAGTATTCCATTTTTTGAATATACCATAATTGAGCCATTCTTCTGTTGATGGACACACAGCATTCTGTGCGTATAGTCTGCTTATATTATGGTTAGTGGTTTCTGTTTGTCTCCCTGCATGTGACTGTGAGGTCACTGAACACAGGGACTCTGTCTAAATTAGGCGTGAATCCTCACCACTTACCTGTGCCTAGCAGACAGTCGTTGTTCATTAGCTCTTTGCCTTTGAATGAGGAGGTATGAGGCAAAAAGTCAGTTGGAAATTACTTTGAATCTGGAGATTAATCCAATTTCATCCAGTGGTTAGGAAGCAGTGATGAGCTCCTGAGTTTGTTGGTGGCCACGTGGTCCTCCATGGAAAGGATATATCATAATTGGGAAACGGTTCAAATGGTGATGTGTTGGGTAGCTGAGGAGAGACACAAAGATGCATGAGATCTGTTCTTGGATATCTAGTTAGCTTAGGAAACTTGTTTCAGCAGATGAACTACTTGGTTATGTTACCTACCTCACCAGAAAAGTCTTTGCTTCTTCCAAGAAGGCCAGTTGACCATGTATGTCAGCACCAACACAGAGCGTGATAGGTCTCAGCCTTGCCCTTGAGCCCACGTGCCCTATGTTTATTGTCTTCATTGCAAGTAATTAAAGGTTAATGTTTGACACACGTGAACGCAAGCAGAAATAATGACTTTGACTTACAATATTGAGCGGTCATAGCTGTTGTGTGAGTAGAGACCACGTTCCTTCCTGGGCTCCCGCCCACAGGGCGAGTCCAAGGGAAGCATAATGCCAGCCCTGGCCATGTCTCCTTCTAGATGGACCAGGGGGAGATGCCAGGATGGGACCCAGTGTCATTTGGCTGTGTGTGCATGAGGGGTGGTGTCTTTTTATGAAAACAGATTTATTGAGGTATAATTGATATATATGGTACATATTTAAAGTATAAAATGTAAATGGTTTTGACATATGTGAAGAAACCTTCACCAGAATCAAGATAATGAACAAAAGCCCAGTATGATGGTACACACCTGTAGTCCCAGCTGCTCAGGAGGCTGAGGCAGGAGGATCACTTGAGGCCAGCAATTTGAGGCCACAGTGAGCTACGATTGCTCCTGTGAATAGCCACTACACTCCAGCCTGGGCAACATAGCAGGACCTTGGCTCTAAAAAAATGAAAATAAAAAAATACTTTAAAAATGATAATGAACATATCTGTCACCTCAACCATTTCTTTTATACCTTTATAATCCTTCCATTACCCACTCTACCCCCTCCCGAGGTAACCACTGATCTGCTTTCTGTTACTCTAGTTTGCATTTTTTAGAATTTTTCATATTAAATGAAATATAGTCATGCACCACATAATGATGTTTTGGTCAATGATGGACCATATAGTAATATGTGTGACTTTGGTCCCATAAGATTATAATAGGGCTGAAAAATTCCTATCACCTAGTAGGGCCATAGCCATGGTCATGTCAGAGTGTAATGCATTATGTGTTTGGGGTGGTGCTGGTATAAACAAACCTGTGTGGCCAGTCATATAAAAATATAGCACATGCAGTTAGGTACAGAACATAATACATGATAATGATAATAAACGATGGTTACTGGTTTATGTATTTACTGAACTTTTTATTATTTTTTGAGTGTGCTCCTTCTACTTATATATTAAAAGGTTAACTGTAAGACAGCCTCAGGCAGGTTCTTCAGGAGGTATTCCAGAAAGCATTATTATCATAGGAGATGACAGCTCCATGCCTGTTACTGCTCCTGAAGACCTTCCCATGGGACAAGATGTAGAGGTGGAAGGGGCTGATATTGATGATCCTGACCCTGTGTAGGCCGAGGCTAATGTGTGTGTTTGTGTCTTAGTTTTCAACAAAAAAGTTTAAAAAGTAAAAACAAATTTAAAAAATCTTATAGAATAAGGATATAAAGATAGAAAATATTTTTGTACATCTGTACAATGTGTGTGTGTGTGTTTTGAGATAGGGTCTCACTCTGTTGCCCAGGCTGAAGTTCATGATCTGATCATAGCTCACTGCAGCCTCGAACTCCTGGGCTCAAGTGATTCCCCGACCTTAGCCTTACGAGTGGCTGGGACTACAGGCATGCACCACCACACCTGGCTAATTTTTAAATTTTTTTTGTAGACTTGAGGTGTCAATATGTTGCCCAGGCTTGTCTTAAACTCCTGACTTCAAGCAATCCCCCCACCTTGGTCTCCCAAAGTGCTGGGATTATAGCTGGGAGCCACTGCACCTGGCCCAGTATGTGTTTTAGGCTAAGTGTTACTACAAAAGAGTCGAAAAGTTTTAAAAATTTTTCAAAGTTTATAAAGTAAAAAAGTTACAGTGAGCTAATTTATTAGTGAAGAAAGCAAATTTTTAAATAAATTTAATGCAGCCTGTGTACAGTGTTTATAAAGTCTACGGTAGTGTACAGTAATGTCCTAGGCCTTCACATTCACTCAACACTGACTGCCTCACCCAGAGCAACTTCCTGTCCTACATTTTACCTTTTATACATATTTTTACTGTACCTTTTCTGTGTTTAGCAATGTTTAGATATACAGATACTTAGCATTGTGTCACAGTTGCCTACAGGATTCAGTACAGTAACATGCTATGCATGCTTGTAGCCTAGGCATAGTAGCATGTAGCCTTGGTGTAGAGTAGGCTATACCATCTAGGTTTGTGTAAGTACACTCTAATGTTTGCACGACAAAATCGCCTAACCACACATTTCTTAGAATGTGTCCCAGTTGTCTAGTCATTAAGGGATGCATGACTGTGTGTGTGTGTACGCGTGTGTGTTCACTATATATACACATACAGAGACACACCGTAGTGTCTGTGTGTATTCATTCCTTCTTTCCAGTGCAGCCTTAAGAAAGGAAAAAGCTCAATGAAAGTTTCTTTGGGAACTTGGTTTGCTGAATTCAGAGGTGAGGGTAGCATCTCAGGAGCTGAGCAGACTGGGCAATTGCTGGTCAGATTTTTCCTGAGCAAATGCCAGGGGTTCACATCACCAAGAGGATTGGAAGCAGGAAGTTGTTGACTTTCTGGAAATCATTAGCCCGTGAGGTTTTATGAGGCTCCTGCTTGAATGGGATAAGCAGGGTCAATTCTATTACAAAAAGGTGTGTTTCCATGTCACTGGAGCTGTGAAGGGTGGCCCTAGCCCTGTCACTCAACTGTGGGAGCATGGCTTGATCCTCGGAAGACAGAGGCAATTGCGCCTTCTCCGGGGCTGTGCTAATGGGCGAAGGTGCCTGAAGCAGTCAAGAGTGCACAGTGACAGCCACAGGCTGAATCCCTGATTGACCTGCAGTCACGATGAGACTCTGACCTAGTCGCAATCATTTTTTATGGCGAATCATTCAGTGCAGCAGCATACTGTACTTAAGCCTGTACCTCTGCCCCGTCACTCCATGATGAAGGGGCATGGGTGGGGCCGGGGAACCCCCCTACCCCGTCCCCAGAGTTGCCCGGGCCTCACACCTCCCCTCCACACCCTGACACAGCTGCAGCCACGTGCCAGCCGCGCCGAGAAGCGCCTTGCTGGGTGCAGGAACCCTGGGGCTCCCAGGAGATAGGGGGAGGGTGCGTGTGCACGTGGCTAGCACCTGGCCGGCCTGAGCGCGGTCCTTCTGCTGTTTCCCAGGCACCACGTCTGTAGCCTGTGCTCCAGCAAAGGCGCTTAGAGGGACCCCAGGTGTGGCCAAGGGGAAGACTGCCAAGGGAAGAGGTGCCAAGAGAGGAGGACCCAGTCTGAAAGTCTGCTGTCCTGCTCATTTTGGTTGTTTTCCCTTCTGTCCTCTGGTCTCCCTCCCTCCCTGCTTTCCCTCCTCCCTGCTTTCCCCCCTCCCTGGTTCCCCCATCCCTCGCCCACTGGCCACGCGTGGCTATTGAGCACTTGGACAGTGGCTAAAATGAGAAACTATTTTGTTTTGATAAATTTAAATTTAAAAACTGAGAATTGATTCAGTTCTTTGGAAAGCTTAAGTGTGTTTGCAGCAACTTGGGTATTTGAATCTTTTTCAACTGTAAATTTATGAAATCTAAACACAGATCAAATATTTACAAGGAAAATTTTGCATCTGAATAGAGATGTGCTATAAATGTAAAATTCATACCAGATTGCTAAGGTTTACTACAAATAAATTAAAATATCTCATATTAAAATACTGAGTACATATTGAAATTATAGTATTTTTGATTTATTGGGTTCTATAAAATAAATTAAAATTAATGTCACTAGTTTCTTTTACCTTTTTCTTTTTTTAGTGTGGCTACTAGAAAGTTTAAATCCCATGTGTCTTGCATTGTATTTTATTCCACTTCTCTGAGCCTGTGGCCTCTAGATTGTCAATTTAGCTGGATCTAGATGAGGTCATGGCCAAGCTAAAAAGGACTGGAGTTCCCTGTGCCCACCTGGGGCTCTCAGCACCCTGCCTCTCTGTGCTGGAGACGTGGAGTTCAGGATATTAACTCAACATGAGAGAGTGAGGCAAGAGTCCTCAATCAACCAAAGTTTATTGAACCAGAGCTTGAGGGCACATCTGGGAAAAACACACGTCACAGAAATGTCATTGGTCTGTGCCCTCCGAAGAGGTTATCAGGAGTCTCAGTACTTACACATTTCTTTAAAGGGGAGAAGACACATAGGAAGAGAGGTATAGGCTATGAGGCTCATGGTTACATTTCTGTGAGACTTTAATTAGTGCCCAGGAAATCTGTATCATACACAAGATCGGGTGACCATTCAAAGAAGAAAAGAGTAGAGGAAGAGTCAAGTATGCAGACTTCTCAGAGCAGGTGGAGGAATGGCTGATCTCATCCTGTCCTTGTTCTGCACCTTGGAAGATAAGCTTGTAATTGACATTGTCAGTGTGAAATCTAACAGACTTCAGCTTTAGGAGGTAGACTTAAGTTGCAGAACTGAAGTTACAATTGACATGTCCTTGTTTAATGGTAGGGCAATGTGACAAGACTGTGTTTCTAAATAAATAAGTGAATGAATGAATGAATGGGAAGAATTTACTTATGAGCAATTTGTGAGGACAGTCATCGGGAGATGCATGAGGCCTTTGCCTTTCTGTGGGGGTCTGGCTAACGCATGATGCTTTGACACAAGGTTGTAAAGTAATAGCTATGACAGTGTTGGGTGACTCAGTCTTTAGGCTTAACTATCCCTTTGGCATAAGGAGTTTGGGGGTCCTGAGATTTTTATTTCCCTTTACAAGGGAATGGGAAGAAAGGCTGTGGCGAGAGCAGGGAGATGTTTACTGCCTGCTCTGGGAAGTGCTCCTGCAGAGGGACGGGAGCTAGTCCAGGGAATGGGCATGTCATGGGAACTCTGTCCTGCTCCCCACTTGTCCCCGTGCCTGCATGTGGCCGTGATACCTGGAAGGATGCCAACGGGGAG
>CAUYMX010126469.1:0-25057 GCA_963573855.1 Lepilemur septentrionalis
CTCTAGCCTTAAATCAAGGCGCTTCAGGAGCGAGGACATCATGTTAGCATCTGTGCTGACCACTAACTACGTTAGATGTGGGCGGACCTAGTTTGTGTACCAAATCAGTGATTTCAATGGATGGGTTTCAACTGTATCCTACAGGTTACTCAGATACGTAAGGATGGCCATCACCTGTCCTTCTGTATGGTCTTATATTGGTGCTGTCACTTTGAAATCAGGAATACTTTAAAAAAAAAAAAAAAAAGACTTGAAACTAAAATTTAGAATATCATGCGAATATTTGCAACAACTTTGTTTCCTAGTTATTTCTTTTGCATTTGTTGAAAACATCTACAGTGTTCTGTATGCAGTGCTCACAGACACTTAGCTATCTGTGGCTCAGTACCAGGTCATAAGACTACAAACAAAAGGCAGGTGCCACTTTGAACTCAGCCAACTGCAATGTTCAAAGACATGAAACTGGGATTTATTATAAGGCAAAAAATAGTGAACAATTACTGAATACCGTACGAGTCAAGCATTCTTCTAAGCACATTTCACTCAAGATTCAGCACATGAGGCAGCTACCACCATACTTTGATACAGCGAGGGACACTTTGGCTCAGCATTCAAGTCACTCAAATCACACAGGAGAGGAGCCAGGACTTGGACCAACCGTAACCACTCGGTTATAAAGGTACATGCCTCAAATTCTGTTGTCACGTACTGATTTAAGTCTCTCCTGAGGATGTCATGTTCTAAAACCAAAGACTGATTTTGTTCTCTCCTTAACCGATACCACGTGCCTATGTTCTTTAAAATAATTTTAAGCTGGATACCACACTCCAGTGATGGTATAAACTAAGTGGCCCAATTTCACAACTTACAGCCTTTTGAAATCCTAGAAGGGACAATTCATAACGTTCAGGACATAGACTAAAAATGTATGGACCTTTCCTTTCACACTATGAATTTTTGCTTATATTTTTCTTCCTATAGTCAAAGAGGTCCAGAAAAATATTACATAAAATGACACAAGTTTGGATTTGTCAAAGAATGTGGAGTGGGAAGGTCATGAGGTCCCATCTCCCTGACAGTGGACCAGAGGTCTCAGGACAGACCCTTCTGGTGGACGGGAGGTTGGACCCCTTGCTCTTGTCGTCCAAACAGTTCCTCACCAGGAGGTTTCCTGCCACTGCCCTAAACGGAAACCCATTTGTAATAGGGAAAAAAAATGCTTTTCAAAGTACCCATTTTTAGTATACTTTTGGGAAATTCATACGCATTCAACACACTCGTAACAAAACATGAGACAACACTGTGTTCATATGAATTACGGAAGGGGGAAGAGATCAAAGAATTGCAAGAAAATGTAGGTGGCGGCATCAAAATAATAAAGTCAGTCACTTGTGAATTTACTCCCAAGTTCAAGTGAACCTCGACAGTAAGGAAATTACGGATATAGATTAAGTCCCATCTCCCCAAATGGTAGAGGAGGATAGTTCAATCCCACCACTCTATTATACAGACATTTAGTTATACGCAAGTTGGAACTCAAAGAACATGAGCGTCTATATTAAAATTCATCTTCGGACAACAGACTGTCTGAAGGAAGACAAAACCAAAATGAAACTGTGGTTTCCAGAGCAATTTATTCATTAAAATCTACTCAGTACGCCGTCACCAGTGCTCCTGCGTGCATGGTGCTGATAAACAGACACTGAGAGGATTTAACAAGTACGTCATTTAATAAGTCTGAATGCATTTTCACCACATGGTATTGTACACGGTCATCTGTTAACACAGATTTCTTTTTAACAGATCTTAGTTTAAAAAAGTCATAGATAACTGTGAGTTCTGTATAAACCGGTGGATAGTTAGTTCTTTGTTTTGACTTATAAGCCTCAACTTCACCGCAGAATAAAGAATGTAGGCCAAAGAAAGCATAATCGGTCACTCGTACAGAACTGTATTGTTTCTATAATTTGAAGCTTTCTGAATTGATGAGTTCAGGCCTGATGTAACTGTAAAAAGATTACTTAATGAATAGACTATATGGAAATTGTACAAAATGTTATTAACTTTAATCATTAATAGCTTAAACAGCACTATATTACTAACTGCTATTCAAAATCAAAACCTGTTTTGAATCTCGAAGAGGGCAGCATGTGGACACAACCACGCCACCTTGCACTCAGGGTGTGTCAACACATATTTCAACAGAAACTTTGGCTTTAGGAAAAGAGTCACAAACATTTAAAAGAATGGCTTTAATCGTCATTTTAAGTATACGGTAGGGAAAAAGTGTGCTTTAATTAAATACACATCATACCAGTGCTGCTGGCAAGGTTGAAAGTTATTCCTACTGTTGATAGCTATAAAACCTAGTTTGTACATGACAAGACAATGAAAGGAAAAAGCAATCCCTTTGAAACAAGATTTTAAAATAAAAAATGTTCACAGTGGTTTATATCAACATTATGCATTTTATGACAAGAACATGTACAGATTCAGAGCACCCTAGGGCTCTCTTTATATCCTAAAGAAAATGAGCATTTACATTATTATGGGTTGTGCTGAATTAAAAAAAGATCAATTGTACAATTACCCCTTAGACAGAATAAACTGTCTTGGGACGTACAGCTGTAACACCATCATTAAAATTGTTTGCAAAAGGAATAGGGAATTAAAAAACAAAACACTGATTTTTTTTTTGGAGTGGAGAGTCTTTCATTTGCTGTTATAACCAGCAAATGCCATTCACCAAATCAAAAATGGAAGGAAGGGCCTCCACACACACAGATCTATCCGAGCAAGCTGACCAGTACACATTAATTACAGTCTTAAAAATGAAGGTTATACACTATATGTTACAAGTCCCAACCAGGCAGTGTCAAAATGACATCTATTTCTTTGCTTGCTTTGTGATCATACCCCTTGGAGGTGTTACAGGTCTCGTAGCATTCGGCTTCTTTTTCTCTGCAGGCTTTAAAATCTGAAGATTCAAAGACAGTGCATTTTAGGAAATACACTCAACCCAAATCTTAAGAGTCCTTAAATCTCATTCAAATCTTTTGTTCAGAAATGTTTTTGACTATTTAGGACTGCCTCAAACAACTGCGACAGCACCACTAGCATATTATCACAGACCAAGCTGACATTTAAACATCTGGTAATCAATGCTGGGATGAACAGGTAACATCTATGATCAGGACAAATTATTTTGCCTCTGAGTAAAATGACAATTTTCTGAAGTCTGTATCTGGCAGTATTTTCTGACATGAAGGGGGAAAGTTCTGTAGAAGTGTTTCTCAAACCCCTAGGGGATCCTTGTACAATCTCTGGAAGCTGCAAATTCTCCCTGATAATTGGTAAAAGAATTGTTTTTATTTATTTAACTGATGACAGCCACATGATTTCAATAACTACATTTATGTTTGTGATTGGGCTGGCTTGAAGTTTCACAGTTTACCATAATGAGCAAATGATAAAAAGATTGAGGCCAACTCTATGTGTAAACAATGGTTTTGTGTGAGTGAAGGCCCAATGATGCCATGGTACATCAACCAATGTGTCGTGGAAATCAGAGAAAAGAGCAGAACTAAGTAATCACATACCACTGCGGCCCCCAACCCCGGTCATGCCACGCCCCCCTTCCTCGGAAAAACGGTCTTCCACGAAACTGGTCCTTGGGACCAAAAAGGTTGGAGACTGCCGACACACCTGGCAGGTGGCAGTTAGTACTATATTCCCATCCAAGTGGTGATTCAATCTTAGCCAAACATTACATTGACATTATGGTTTTAGATTTATAGTAAATGAGCCATTAGCAGCATAAGAAGCCAATATATTACTTTGTTTTTACCTACTTAAGTAATGCAAAAATAGTTAAGTTCAACACTGGAAGATAGGTCCTATGGTAATTTTATTCCTTTAAGAGGGAGCCACACATTATTCCATTATTCAACTAGGACAAACACTGGTTATGGGAACATAAAAATTTAGCCTACTCAATATAAACGGTAAATAGAAAGTAGCAATTTTTTTCCCTTTTTTTTTTGAGACAGAGTCTCACTCTGTACCCAGGCTTGAGTGCGGCGGGCATCAGCCTAGCTCAGAGCAACCTCAAACTCCCGGGGCTGAAGCAATCCTACTGCCTCAGCCTCCCGAGTAGCTGGGACTACAAGGCACCACCATGCCTGGCTAATTTTTTCTATTTTTAGTAGAGATAGGGTCTCACTCTTGCTTAGGCTGGTCTCGAACTCCTGAGCTCAAGCTATCCTCCCACCTCAGCCTCCAGAGTGCTAGGATTACAGGCGTGAGCCACCATGACTGGCCTGCAATCTTTTTCAATCAGTAAAATCCAAATATAATAAAAGGAAATAATGTTGAAAGCATGCTCTACCTGAAAAGAACACATTAGTGTTTCGTCCACACTCATCATGGCACCTGCATTGTCAAATTCTCCACAATAATTGGGTGCAGAAAACAGAGTGACCAACTGTCTCTTTGCAAAAAATTCATATCCATCTTCAACCACCTTGAAGAGAAAATTTTTTCAGGATAAGTAAGTGCAAACTTTAGGTGAGTAAAACCACTCTTCAATTTCCTGCTGAGCCTGCTATCCTTTGGTTGTTTCCAAAGACACTTTGTATAAATAAGCAATACCTACCCACCAAAATCAACAAGGAGAATCTGTGCTCACACACATGCTCTTAAGTGTACATGTAAAATTCAAAATCAATACCTGATGGGCTCTACAAATAAGATCCAAATCATGCTTATGGAGAAATTTTGCAACCACTTCTGCACCAAATGTGAAGGACACTCCTCTGTCATTTTCACCCCAGCCTAAGACATCTTTATCGGGGTCAGACCACAAAAGATCACAAAGAAGACCTTGATCTGGTACATCAGTTGGTCGCATAATTCGCCGAATCTGCTCCATAGATTGAAGATCTGGTGATAAACCTATTAAGTGAGAAAAATATTGAAGAAAGAACTTTTAAAAGGATGTCATCACTTTACCAGTTCCATTTGTCTACAGAGACTCAACGACTGACATGAAAGCTTAAATTAAATCTATGGCTATGTTTTATTTACTTAGTTTTGGTTTTAAAAAACAAAACACTAACACAATACAGAACCCTGTATATTAAATCCAGTGATTTTAAAAACTATTCCTCTGCATGTCTCCCCAGCTGACGGGACTAATGAGCAATGCACATACTAGACGTCATTACTGAACATTTGTAATGACAGGGCATAGATGATGCAGATGCTCAGGTGTGAGGTGGCTCTCTAGGAAATCTGTGCTGTCCACAGACCATCAAGTTTATCAGATCAGCTCAGATGTCGTCTAATTATTGTCATCTGAGTAGAAAACTCTACCAAAACCTATGTAAGTATACAAGGGCAGAGATAGACTCTTTGATGGGTGCCTAACTTCTGACCACACCTGAAAAGAAATCCTCTCTGCAATTACTATTTTAATTACATGTATACAAAGCATAATCTCTGAGTAAAGCAAAATAACTTAAAATCCAAGTCAGAAGCTGCTCCGATGGTACTGGGTTATCAGAACTTATTAATATCAGTGTCACTAAAGTTGGTATCCAATCCCCTACTGCTAAATTTGACTAGCTTAAAAAAAAAAAATCCAAGTCAGAAAAGGTTCTGAGAAGATCAAAAACAGAGCAAGAAAAATCTGTTCACACCCTCAGTGTTCTAGAGGATCTATGGCACAGCAAATTAACTGCTATTCATTTTATAGTTAAAAATACTTTCCGTTCTATTTTCAAGTCAAACTGTTACAGAGTCCAGAATTCCCTGTAACAAATCAAATACTTACATCAGACTCCTGTCCACATGATCCTGGCTGTGTCAGAGTGAGCAGTGATGTAAGACATCAACAAAGGAGTTACCTGACAGAAGCTGTCACCCAATGATAACTCATAAGTGTCACAGTGTTCAGTTTTTAGAAGGAACCAAAAGCTATTTGGAACAAAAATCAGCCCACATACCTCCATGACAGCAGAATATTTTCTCATCCACGATGGCTGCTATCGGTAAACAGTTAAAACAGTCTGTGAAAGTTTTCCATAGTTTAATGTTGTATCTTCTTTTACCTGTGAAAATTTTAGGATAGTTAAAAAGACATTCTTGTTCTGTAGGCTGATTCTCTCAGGATAATTTCCTCCAAAGCAAAATTCTGATTATCCTTTAAAATAAATGAAACTACTTTTATTAAGACTCTCCTGGAGGGGCTGAGAATTGGATATACATGATACATGGAGATGTCTGATCTACAAGCAATGATTTACATTTTCACATGAAGTATTTTAAAATTCCATAGACGTATAAAATCAGAATTCCAGATATGATAATGACTAAGGACTACCATCAAATTCCACCAATTATTTGGTAGCACCAACTGTTTGAAATCTAGTCTGTTTTGTCCAGTCTCAACCTACAGACAGCTCCTGTTTCTAAAGGTAATTACGAACAACTCACACATGAGCCATTTCCGCCTTCCTTCTGAGAGTTAACATCCATCCCATCTTCCCCCTGAATAACCTACTGAGAGCGGATAACTCCCAACCCCGAAACGCTCTAGCAGGAGGCACGATGATTACAGGGGAACACAGGCTGCTTCTTGCAGGATCATGGGGTATCTGCACAAACTCCAGATGCTTCCCACAGGACGGACGCTACAGCGCAGTCCTGCTCCCTCGCCGGCACGTGCTCCATGCTGTCTGGAGTCGGTACAACCGACGCAAGCACGCCGTTAAGCACTGTTTCTACAGGGAAATGCTGTTTCCAGTTAGACACCTACTCATAAGCCTTAGAAGAACAAATCTGTCTGAATTAAGGACTGCCCCACGGACAGCCCAATTGTTCAGGTGCCTTGTCTCTGTACCTTACCACACACTAAAGCACAATCTCTAAACCTAAACCAAGCGTTTGTCCTTAGTCTCTTTTTCTTTCTTATCCTAGGGACTACACAGACATCTAAAAGCTTAAACCTGGACCTCTCCTTTGAGAGTTATTAATAGAACCACACCTTCCACCCCTTAGTGCAAATCAAGAAGGGTAAAGGTTTAGCACAGGATTAGAAATGTAATGCAAATCCAGCAAACATCTGACTTCTCCCTCTGCAGATGAGAGCTGGTTTTTTCCTCCGGATAGTTTCTGGTTTCTCAATGACTAGGTCTAACTCTGACCATGGTTCACTCTGTTTCACATTTCTTTGGAGGCCACTAATCATTCCCTCTGTCCCATATATTATTTCATTGGAGGATTCTGGAAGCTTAACAAGTTCCTCCCTAAAAAAGGCTGCAGGGGAACCTGCACACAACCACCACTCCAATTTCCAAGAGATAATAATAATAGTACAGGTTAAGTATCCCTAATCCGAAATGCTCCAAAATTTGAAACTTTCTGAGTGCTGACAGGATGCTCAAGGAAATGCTCATTGGAGCATCTTGGATTTCAGATGAGGGATACTTAATCAGTAGTATAATGCAAATATTCCAAAAATCAACAAGGGCCACGCTGCCTTAACCCTCATTTATAAAGTGATTTCATTCTGTCTTCATTTTTTTTTTTTTTTTTGAGACAGGGTCTCTAGCTCTGTTGCCAGGGCTAGAGTGCAGTAGTGTGCTCATAGCTCACTGCAACCTCAAACTCCTGGGTTTAAGTGATCTTCCTGGCTCAGTTTCTCGAGTAGTTGGGACCACAGGAACACACCACTATATCTAGCTAACTTTTTGTAGAGATGACATCTCACTACGGTGGCCCAGGCTGGTCTGAAAACTCCTAGGCTCAACCAATCTTCACATCTTAGCCTCCAAAAGGGCTGAGATTACAGGTGTGAGCCACTGGGCCTGGGCCTGTCTCCATTTTCTACTGAAGGCTGTCTCTGAGCAAATCGTCCAATGGCTTCCTTGGCGGCTTTTCCTTTCCTATTTGTTGCATTTGCCACTACTAATCCTGTTCCTTTCTGAAGTCAGCTTTACTCCTCGATTCTTCTAGTCACGTAACATATGCCAGTTTCTCTTGTTGATTCCTTTGCTGTCTTTGTTGGTTCCTCCATCAAAAAACGGCTTTTTTTCCCTCCTGTTGCTTCTTGGCATCTTAACCAAGTACAGGGCCACTGCTTTCTCTTATTTCCTCCCTCAGGCCACTTAAACCCTGGGAACAGCTGGCTCCTGCAAGGTTTAGCCTGGGTAATCACCTAGGTCCCTTCAAGCTTCCAAATCCTATAAGTCTGAGGCAGAACCTGTAATGCGGTTTCACGTACTACACATAAGACAGCTCTGGTGTCAAGAAGCTCAAACATGCATGTTTTACCCAACAACATACCAGTCTTTCCAGCATCACATTCGTAAAGTCAAAAAAAAAAAAGGAAAAGAAATGGTAATATAGTACTTATTATACTTGGAAAATAAGCAGTGGTTTTAAAATTGTTATATGAAAGTCTATATTTGAATTCAACTTTTCATTTTAATAAAATTATCAATTTTTAAAAAAGAATGCCTGCAAGCTGTCAACTGAAAGCTACCTATGTAAGGGCACTTTTATGCCCACAAGTAGACTGAATGGCGAGTTATACCTTCCTGGTAAGAGAGGGGAAGCCTGAGCACGATGTTTATAAATGTGCCTCGATGACCAAACATTAGTCAAAATTGGTATCAACCAACACTGACTTTTCTAAATCATTTTTAAAGGCCTCTGTATTAAACAGAAACTGAATCTGATGTAGCCGATATTGTTACATTAGGATGTATGTCACACAAGATCAGTGGGATTTGAACCTTATCAAGGAAAACATGGAAGTACTTGCTAACAGCTATGTAAAAGGAAACCTTTTTTAATCCCAAAGTAACATCTGTAACAAATACCCAAAATACAATGTTACAAAAATCCCTGCCTCTGGTACCTAAAGAGTAGTAACTGCCTTACAAGTACTTCTTTGATACAGACTCACTGCACAGACTCAGTTGTCCCAGTCAGTCCAGAACTCACCAGATTTCTCTCTGATAACCCCTCCCACTTCATCTTCTTATCAGCTGGAATCTCAAGGCCACAGACCAAGCAAACATTCAGCTGTGGAAAGGGTGGGGGTGGAAGGGCTAAGTCTATGCGTACGTAACCATTCTAGGACCACTTCTAACAAATGAGCGAGCTCAACACACCCATGGGAAACTGAGATGGAAAAACATCACACCCAGGAGACTGCAGGTTACAACTGAGGGGTAGGGGAGGGCCACAAGAACAATCCTTGCTCACCTCATCATAAATATTAGCAAGTGTTGAGTACCTGAAATTTCTTAATCACCCCTCCACTCTGAACCTGAACCCCCTCCCAGCAAAAACAATGAGCACAAAAGAGGGTGGAGGCAAGTATTCAAAACTTTTTGACATTTTATGGTTACTTAAAACAGTAAGAAAGTGTTACAGCTCTTTTAGAATTTGTCTAGCAGGTTTTCTGGTTTTACCGGAAGACCCCCTAAAAAATTTAAAAAACAGTAAGAAGAAACCCTCTACCAAACTGATTTTCAAAGCTCTAAGAATTCTGTTTCCTTCAATAATCAACTCAAAGTTCATTTTCAATTAAACAATCCAAAATGGGTCCCAAAATGTGTAAAATATTGCAAAAATAAAATTTATTATTTTTTTTACAGTTTTGTTTTCTCTGTTCAGCATATTTTAGGAAAGTAACTGCCATCTTCCCTGGGTACAGATGTGCCAGAAGGAGAAAAACTACAATAATTTCAAAAGCTATTTATATATTGCAAGATTCCATTTATATGAAATGTCTAGAAAAGGCAAAACTATAAACATAGAATGTAGATTAGTGGTTGCCTGAGGGCTGTGGTGATAGTTACACAAGTCTATACATTTATTACAAATCCACTGAATTGTACACTTAAAATGGATGAATTTTACGGAATGAAATTATATCTTAATAAAGTTGTTAAAAACAAAACTATGGACAGGTTCTCAGAGTTGTACTAAGAATTAAGTTATCTGTGAATACTCACAAAGACTATTTTGAAGAACCCACTTCTGAGATCATTACTTCCTAATCTGACTATCACATGACAAAAGAATCTAGAACATTCATTATGTAATATTATAGTGGCAGCATATTTTTCCACCCAAGAAAGAAAAAACTAAAATAAAAGCAAACTAATGAAATAGAAAACACGAGAGAGAACACATTACCTAAGCTCTCACAAATGCTAACAACAGAAGTACATGATGGTTCAGTTGATGACAAAAGTGTCTTCATTTAAGTAACTCTTCCTTAGATGTAGAAAGTACTTACATTCATCATAAAATCCATAAATCCTATTGATGCTGGCACATTCATGGTTCCCTCTGAGAAGAAAAAAATTCTCGGGATACTTGATTTTGTAGGCCAGTAAGAGGCAGATGGTCTCCAGTGACTGCTTCCCCCTGTCCACATAGTCCCCAAGAAACAGGTAGTTGCTTTCCGGCGGGAAACCTCCATATTCAAAAAGTCGAAGCAAATCATAGTATTGCCCGTGGATATCACCTAGAAGCAAGAATTTCGTTACACAGTGTTTCCGTACCTGGAGCTTAACCCACTGACAAAGCTTTGGGAAGACGTTCTTTCAATATTCACTGCACAACGGCACTGACCTCCAGTAACGAGTCTGGCAGCCAACACTAAGTAAGCTGCAATCTTGCATCACATTTAGTTTAGCTGAACCCAATAAAAAGTTTAATTGTGTGTATGTCCAGAACCTCACACAAAACTCAACTAATTAAGAATTTATTTTGTGGAAAGGAGTGTTATGTCTAGGCAAGCCTCTTGCCAAGTAACTTGGTTTTCCTTCCAGGTTGGCTGATCAGTATCAGATCTCGGACGGCTCCGTCTCCGGGTACCGTGTCAGCAGAACTGCTGTGCTTCAGTGAGCCTTGGCCCCACTGAAACAAAAGCAGACACTCTACACCCATCAATGCATTCAGCTTGCGATTTCCCCTGCCAGATAATGCCCAAGAGCATTTTACTTAAAAAAAAAATGCACACAAAGTTTTATGAGTGTAGTCAAATATGCTAGAAGAATGTATCATTGCTCAAATGAATAAAGTATAGTTTTTTATATTATATTGAGTTAAAACACAGATTTCTGCTTCTAGTATATAAAAAAACAGAACCATAAATCAGCATCAAGAAGTTCTATTTTTAGAAATAACCAGTGTTGCTTTAAGTTTTAATACTTAAGCTTATTTAATATATTATATTTAACATATTTATATTTAATACTTAAATATTTAAATCCTACATATTCAGTAGCTCAGACCTTACCTTAGGTCTCTCTCCATTCTCCGTCTCATTTTTTCCTCTGCAATGTTTACATGCCTTCAGTGAAATAATTTAAAAACTAAAGTACATTTAAGTAAACTAAGTCCATGGAAGGTATTTATTCTAAAGCTACTATTTAACTTAATTTTAAGTAATTCCAGGTTATTCATAAATAGGAAATGATTCTGCTAGCTAATTCAAGTTCATCAACATATCCTTGACTCAGTTAATTGATCACGTTGTAACCAAAGATAATTTAGTGTGCCCAACACTTACCACATATTTTGAGTGGTGCTTCAAGTTCTAGTAGGATAGGCTGACTGAGAAAGATCTCACGAGACTTTAAGCACAGTCCTCTGATTTCATTCTCTTGTAGCTGGACATTCTTACCAGGCTTGGACCCTCTCACTGCAGGGGGGAAAAAACTCCAGTTATTCCAACAAAGCCAAAATACAATTTAATATACAAGGTTTAGACAAAGAGGGGACAAAAACATGGTTTAACTGGCTGTCTGACCGGCTTCATTTTCAGGACACTTACAAAGAATGTGGGTTTTTAATGCTGAATTAAAATCTTAGGACAGGATTTCAGAGATTATGGAAGTGCATCTTCTATACCAAGTAAGACTTCTTCATAGTATCCAGAGAAAGGGGCCATCCTGTCTGCCATCTCG
The DNA here is from genome assembly GCA_963573855.1 of Lepilemur septentrionalis. NCBI lineage: Eukaryota > Metazoa > Chordata > Mammalia > Primates > Lepilemuridae > Lepilemur > Lepilemur septentrionalis. Next base: position 11,994 of record CAUYMX010126469.1, read on the forward strand.
GTGCTGTTCCCCTAGGAAGACAGCTCCAGACCTCAGTCCACACCCAAGCCACACAAGTAGCCTTGTCACAACAGCCCACCCACCAGGACTTACTGCCTCTAGCCTTCTCTTCTCCTGTTTTATAAATGAGTGAGTGAGTATGTGCATAGCAGGAGACTTCGGAGAGTTTGTCCTGAGAACTGCTAGTTTTACACGGTGGTCTTAGGGACACTCAGAAGCCTGCCCCATCAGTGTTTTTTACAGGACCATGAGTATCTATCTCTTCAAGGGTCTCTGATTTACCTATGAAGAAAGCATTTGTGTTCATAATCATGCTTGTACAGGGCAAAGGATGTCAGCATTGCTCTAAGAAAGAGTATCCTAGTAATCTGAACAGATAAAAAGCAATGGGAGAAAGAAATCACTGCACAGCACAGCACATTCTAATCTCCAAAGTCCTCACCTACAGAGCACTCAGAGTTCCAAAGGCTTAGTAACATAACAATTCATTTATCAGCAGGTAGGCAGTAGTGGAAATGAAAAAATTTTGTTTTGGTTCCAGTTGTAACAGATTAGACAATCATTGATACAGAGTAAATACCAGTGAATTGCTAAATATACCTTCATCTTACAGTTACAAAGTGGCCGTGCTTCATGAAACTGGCAATCCAGCAAAACTGTCTGCTGACCAGGTCCGTGTTAAGTGTGGGACCTGATTATCCATAACGTGCCTGTGTCCAAGTCTTTACACTTGTTTTGAACAAAAGATTGATGAGATGGCATTCTCTGAATTAAGACTGAAGTAAAAACACAGGACCAGACTAAATATAGACCTTAAGGCTCCATCTTCCCACCAATAAACCCAGTATCAACTGATTTAGTGTTAACAAGACTACAAAATGCATAAGATTACATAAATGTTGCTAATTTATATTTTATTGGTTTTGGAGGCTTTGTTTGTATTCAAATTACAAAATCATTTGGCCTAATAACTAAATAAGAGCAAAAAGTTTAGCTGGTTTGTATCTAGCTTTGTTTTGTAAGTACCTAAGTAACTGTATTGCAGAGCCATAACAATTACTCAAACAAAAAACTGACATATTAGTTGGGAGTCTTTTTTCATTAAAAGGGTTGTGCCCAAGTTTGAGAAATATTGCCCTAGGTAAAGTCCTCTTCAGCCTGAATGGCTGCTGAAATTCTGAATTCTCTAAAGAAACAAGTTTTGAGCGGAAATGGAACTGTGTGTAGAGGGATTATTTTTTTCGATGAAAAATATTAAGAAAGATGACAAAAGTCAAGGGACAAACTCTTGAAGCACACAATGAAGTGAAAATTATTGAGATAAGGTTGGACTGGGAGCCATCCAGGAGACCCAAGACTTTGGACTAGTTCTATAACTTTGGGAAAATCACTTCAGTACCTTGGCCTTCAAAACATATAACTGTACTAAAAGGCTGGCAAAGTCTCTTTCTGGTCAAAATGTATCAAGAAGCAATAACAGGGAAAGCACAGTAATGATAACCTTTGATAGAAGATATGGAGCAGATGCATATGTAATACAACACCAACTGAGCAATAAAAACCGTTTTTTTCTAGAAGAACCACAATAATTCTTTTTCTCTCTAGACACCAATACACAATAAGGAACTCAAGAAACACTCCCAGTGGCAAGATGGTGGGATCCCTGCTTCACTGAAGGCCAGAAAAATCCCAATCATTAGTGAATTCACCATAAGTTAGCAAAAACTTGGGAAGACTGCCCAGCAGGAAACTTTTATTTTTGGCTAGGAGGGAACTCCGAGAACTTCCCAGTTTCAACCTGAATTTTTTTTTTTTCAGCAGAGTTCCACACTTGTGAATGAGTACTCCCTTCTAAGTCTTTCAGGAGAATGCTTCTGCAATAATTGTCTTACATACATCTGAATGGCAGGGTTACTTTATTATATGAATGCTCATGTATTAAATCAATGTCATCAGATTAAATCAATGTTACTAACATAAATCTCTGGAAGCTTCCTACTATCTATCACCTTTAGACATAGTTTATGACAGCTTAAATTCTCTCTTTCTATTTTTCTGTTTGTCCTCTGAGTGGGGGCATTCAGAGATTAGTAAAAAGCAATACTACTAACAATTTAAAAATTATTCTGAATGTGAAGATTCGATGCATTTTTCCAGAACAAGTATTTATTTATATTTGAAGAATGGTGCTCATCAAAAACATCAACAAACATGGTCTCAAAGCTTCTTACATTCCCTACATTTAGCTCAAGGAAAAAAATTATAAAACTAGAAACTGTCAAAACCATCTTCCATCAATTGGCGTACAGCTGCTCATCCTTCAGACCTCTGTTCAGACACCACTTCACCCTGGAAAAGCCTCTCATCTCTCCCCCCTCTCGAGCCTACTCCATGCTTCCTGAAATGCTCCAACAACGCCCACTCCCCACCACACCCTGTACTTTGAACTACATTTGCCAGTCTGCTTCTGCCTGTTCATCTGGGCCCCTGGTAGAATATAAACCGAGGGCCACAGGAGTCTGGCTCTGCAGTGCACACGAGCCATGGCCAGTATACACCAGGCACTCAAAATCTGTTGCATTAACGAAGTCTGGATAAATCAAGTACTGTTGACTCGTGGCATCAGAATTAAACACTCCTGACTAAACACGCTGATTAATAAAAAACTTGTTTCTGTGCTTTAAAATTATAAACCAACGGTGCCATTTTCCTACCAGGCTTTACTGGAATATTTTTCCAATTGTGCAAATTTAGGATTGTTCTTAAATTTCACATTGAAGATAACTGTCTAGCAGTTAGAAGATAAAAGATTTCAAAATGGGTTTTGACAGTCCAAGTGAACACTAGATATTTCTTAACAGTTGTCCTACCAGCCAAAAGCATTAAAATGAACTTCACTATTTTTAACGTCTATCAAATAGAATTATTTATTTGTTGTACCTAATATTTACTGAGCACTTACCATCTGCCAGGCACTGTGCTAAGGGGGCTTTACATTGTCATTTAATCCTCTCAACAATCCTATGAAGTTAGGTGCTATCACCTCCCATTTTACAGGACAGGAAGAGTTCAGGGACTTGGTCCTTATAAGGAGGACATCAAGCTCCAATTCTAGGTCTAGTACTTCCACCATATCACCCTCCCATTTAAGAATTTGTTCTACATTAAACTTTCAAATCAAAGGAGTTTTTAGCAGGATAAATTACCAAAACCCAAATAGTCATTGCTCCCTAAGAAAAATTCAATATGGAATATAAAATCATAACATATCCTTATGTACAGGAGGCATTAAATAAGAACTAAATTATGGGAACCTGTTAGGCTACCACTACTTATTTACCATGTTCAAATATCCAACAAAATCACTGCTAAACACCTACAGTGCGCCAGACCTGTGTTAAATTAGGAATACCCTAACAACAGAATGGGCAAGAATCTTATCCTTTTCCTCATGAAGCTTACATCCTAGTGGAGGTAATGGAAATTAAGACAAACCAGGTAACTGCAGATTATTCTATAAATGCTATGCGTAAAAGAACTATCCTTCCATAAAAATGATAAAACTAGAAGTCCACCTGAAGGATAATGTCTTCAAAACCATTAAAGAAACCCCCAAAGGCACGAATGTCTTCATTTTAGTCCTATTAGCTACAAAGAAAAATACAAACAGTGCAGCTCTGCTCAATAAACATCAGTCAATTCTTACCATCAAGTTTAAAGCTCTCACTGTGCCCTGTGCCCAATGGGAGAAACTTACACAAAAAAGAGACTCTAGGTGGGAAATTCAAGGGTTGTCACCCTATGATATCTAAGTAGCAGTTCAAATAGTTGATATAAAATTATTTCAGCCAGGGCCAGGTGTGGTGGCTCATGCCTGTAATCCTAGCACTCTGGGAGGCTGATGCGGGCGGATCGCTCAAGCTCAGGAGTTCGAAACCAGCCTGAGCAAGAGTGAGACCCCGTCTCTACTATAAACAGAAAGAAATTAATTGGCCAACTAAAGATATATACAGAAAAAATGAGCCGGGCATGGTGGCACATGCCTGTAGTCCCAGCTACTCGGGAGGCTGAGGCAGGATTGCTTGAGCCCAGGAGTTTGAGGTTGCTGTGAGCTGAGCTGACGCCACGGCACTCACTCTAGCCCAGGCAACAGAGTGAGACTCTGTCTCAGAAAAAAAAAAAATTATTTCAGCCAGGCACAGTGGCTCACACCTGTAATCCCAGTGCTTTGGGGGGCCAAGGTGGGAAGATCACTTAAGGCCAGGAGTTCATGACCAGCCCAGGTAACACAGTAAGACCTTGTCTCAAGAAAACCCAAACAAACAAAAAACAAAACAAAACAAAAAAGCCAAAAACCTAGCTGGGTGTGGTGGCATGAGTCTGTAGGACCAGCTATTTAGGAGGCTGAGGCAAGAGAATCACTTGAGCCCAGGAGTTCGAGATTTCAGTGAGCTATGACTGTGCCACTGCACTCCAGCCTGGATAACAGAGCAAGCCCTTGTCTCAAAAAGAGAAGAAAAAAAAGCATCAAAACTTTAGCTAAAGTGTAGAGCCAAAAGAATCGAAAACAGGGACTCAGATACTTTTACATGAGTGTTCATAGCAGCACTATTCACAATAGGCAAAATGTAGAAATAACTCCAATGCTCATCAATGGATGAATAAACAAAATGTGGTCTATCCATACAGTGGGATATTAGCTATAAAAAAAAAAATGAAGTACTGATATATGCTAAGTGAAACAAGCCAGTCATAAAAGGACAAACATCATATGATTCCACTTATATAAAATATCCACAATAGGCTGGGCACAGTGGCTCACGCCTGTAATCCCAGAGCTTTGGGAGGCTGAGATGGAGGATCCCCTGAGGCCAGGAGTTGGAGACCAGCCTGGTTAACAGAGCAAGACCCCGTCTCTACAAAACATAAAAAAAAATTAGCCAGGTGTTATGGTGCATGCCTGTAGCTCCAGCTACTCAAGAGGACTGCTTAAGCCTGGGAGTTCCAGGCTGCAGTAAGCTATGATCACACCACTGCAACGTGGCCTGGGGAACAGAGTGAGACCCTGTTTCTAAAAAATAATTTCAACAATCGAATGCCAATAAATTCTTATTCCAATGAATAAGAATTCCACTCCCCAGATGGAGTGCTTCTCAGAAACCCAAGTGCTAGATACTACATGAAAATAAAATCGGTAAGCACTGTGAACATATATAGGTTCATGATGCATTAAAATATTAACTTAGATCTAAAATGTGACTTTTTAGTAAAAGCATTTATCTGGCTAGAAAGGGAGAGTCAGAAAAATGCATTATGTTCAGTAAAGGCTGTGCTTGTGGAAACATATCTAATCTATCTAGAAAATCACTAACATGAACACATCATAAAAACTTCCACACAATTTTATCAAAAACTGATAAAAACTTGAAACTATAAAAGAATTTAACCGGTTACTATTTACAACACCAGCTTATTTTCATAAGCAACACGAACTTCTGACAGCCCGGCAAAAAGCAAAGCAGAGATGAATACTACGGAAGGAAATTTAAGACAGGCTTGTGATTATTTATGAGGAATAAAAAAATATTTTTCTTGCCACATAAAGGCCCCTTAATTGTTGAAAGAAAATCATATTAAAGAAAAAGCCACAGCTGAATAAAATAAAGCTTTAGAACCTAAAAAAGGCACCAGTACAAAAATAAGTCAACAGAGATTTTGCTGTTTTAAGATAATCCTATTAATCTTAAGAATATGCCACATCCTATCTATTTCAGTGAATCAATAACCTCATGATATTTGACAGATCTAGGAAATTAAGACCTCCAATCAAACCAAACAAAAAAAAACAACCAGTAAATATTTGCAACATTAAACTTTCCCACAAACAACTCAGTTCTTTTCTGCAAAAAATGTAAACTACAAAAATGTTATCAAGAATCCTTCAGTTTCTTTGCAAAGTCACCAGCTGGAAGACTTTCTGACCATCTTAATTGTTTCCACACCATACTCTCCCCCATCTTCACTTTTCTAACTGCTGGGGTTATACTTCAGGCATTTAGAGGTGACACGAATTTTCTCAGGACAGCTAGTCAGGATGTAGCTGCCAAACACTGCCCACTGTTCTCAATGAAGTACCTTGAGTTTTCTACACTTGAGTTCACTGAACAACGTTCCACAGTCTAAGAACACATTTTGATACAATACCACTGAGTAGACTGCACATCTGAATTTTCATTTCCTATAAGCCTTACTATCAGTGACACCCACTCCCCTCTAGATGAGAAATGCCCATAAACCCCAGTGTAGTGGAGAAACCGGAGATTTCAGATAAATCATCAAGATCCATAAATAAATCATCTGTTCTTCATGTTTTGGATACAGAAGTCTGATCCTGAAATACAAAAATTTGTCCTACATATACATAAGATCCAAGGAGATAAAAACTCCCCTTGAATAAGACTGTCCAGTTTCCTCCTCTACAAAGCAATTCACACCCAGGATATTATCTCCCTCACATTTCAATCTTGAAGGTCTACTAACAGCCCCACCTGCAAATTAAGTGAACTGGTTAAGTCCATGTATTATCAATCATTTCTCTGCTTCAGGATCAGTATTCTCACCTAGTCAAATGGACTGACTGGTGCATCATTTTGCATAACAGGTCACAGGGTCTAATAGGAACGTGGTTTCAAAAATGAAATCACCTCACCAACTTCTACAGCTGACTTACTGTTTGGGCTACTAATGCTCAGCCCTGCCCACCTCCATTCCCTGAGTTTTGAGGACAGTCCAGGCCTCTGCTCCTAGGAGTCACCCTCCCCGCCAGCACAATGCAATTCTGTTACATTTCACTGCTACCGACAAGCAAGGGGGCACTGTGGGCACACCAGAGTAATCCTTTTTGATGCTGTGGACTCATGAAAGCTGCAGATCACCTGTCTCCAACAGAACTTCCCTGCCTTGCCTAGTAGGAAAGGAAGGGGGCACACAACTGACAGGATGGAAGGGCTCCCAACACAGAGTTCTTCTAAATTAAGGAATTAGAAACTCACAGTTTGGATGTTATTGCTAAAACTATCTGCTGTAATTACAGATGTTCATTAGAAAAGATTGCTTTTGTTTTCTTTGGTCAGCATTTTAAGAACTCTGCCCCTCCCTTTTTACCATTTTATTTGTCCTTTATTATCTTTAGGACCAGAGATGGCTGCCTTTTTCTTAAACACTAGAATGCGAAAATGTTTCCTATTACACCAAAAAGCTGAATGCGTGGGCTATTTAAACTATCTTAGAGTTTCAGAATATCTAAACGTTATCTACAGAACAATCCTTATACATCAGGCAATGAAATTGGTAAACATTTTCTGTGAGCCAAGGCAGAGGTTCATATTCATATTTAAATCACTAAAGCAAGTCAGACAATTAGGCAGAGCCTGTCTTGCGGTTTGACAACGGCCTTCTTGAGAGTGAAGAGCTTCTTGCAAACCAGGATGTCCATGAAGTTAAGTTGTAACCACCTGCATTGCAAGAAAAATGCTAGCCACCCTTGCTCCTTGAAGGAGGTCATTTACAAAAGCACCCCAAATCTCATTTTTCTCCAACACAGCAGAGACCAAAATCAGCTGGTTTACTTCCTTTCTAAATCACATTTTACTGTGTAGTTATTTAAATAACTAACATCAGTTATACTAAGGAGTAACAACTTTAAGGTTTTATCAGCAGTAAGGCAGAGCTTGGATAAAAGCTTCCAAGGTGGGTTACAGAGGTGATGCCTGCCTTACTAAAAACTACTCAGAGTTTAGAGAAGAAAAGAACCACAAAGCTGCAGTGACCTAAGATCTAAACCAACATGCTGTTTTTCTCAAATAAGACTTCACTTCTGAGTTACCTTTCTAGTACTGTTACTGAGCCACTTTTCAACTAGCTTACACAGCTCTCAAGCTTAAAAGACCAATCCTGAACACGTAAAAACGTCTGAAAGGTCACAAACATCATATTCCCTTCCACTTTCAGATATACTTAAAATTTATGGAAAAAAAGGTTTTGGGGGCATTATAAAAAGCACAAAAACTTATCAAAATCCTCTAACTCAGATGTAGACGTATCCTCAATGGATCATCTTCAACTGTTTCTCTGCTAACTTAACATCCATGAGAATAAAGGGAATTTGAAGTACATTGTGCAACTAGAGATTCCTGAGGCATTAAAATGCACTGCTTTATTATACTAATTTCAGCAAAAAACGACATATTAAAAAAATCTGGTTTTCAAGTGCAACATAACATGTAATGAGGGCTGGGCGTGGTGGCTCACACCTGTAATCCTAGCACTTTGGGAGGCCAAGGCAGGAGGATCCCTTGAGCCCAGGAGTTTGAGGTTACAGCTAGGATGACGCCACTGCACCCTAGCCTGGGCAACAGAGCAACTCTGTCTCAAAAAAAAAAAAAGAAAAGAAAAGAAAAGAAAAGAAAAAGAAGAAACAACCACTGATCTCATTTTAGATGAATTAAATTTACCACGCAAATTTTTTTGCATGACTTTAAAGATTAAAATTAACAAAATCTGTTACGTGAATACAAAGACAACTACGGGCAAACCAGAACTTAAGTTAACAAGACTTAAACAATCTTAAAATTCTAATGTTTCTAATCCATAAAAATTCCAATTTTTCCTGTTTTCTCAGAGAAATGAAGCCCACTCCGGTCTAGCCACACACATCCCTGCAAAGATGTGCAGAATTTAAAAATTTAGAAAGATATTTGGTAAAAAGGTCCTCTTAATACAAACTAATCAGTTTCTCACCAACTGCTTGCTGCCTCATATAAATTACTGTATTAACTAGTATGAAAAGTATGCCAGGCACTAAATGACAAGGTTTTCACCCTACAAATGGCAGCGATATTTCAAGAACATTTCAGGGGTCCTTAACGACATTTAGTGGGTTTTTCTTTTAATAAAGCCTAAAAGGAAAGAACACACAGATTAACGATGAGATATTTTCTGGAGTTTCATTTTACTGCCTTACTTTAAAAGGTCTGTAAATTCTAACACCAGAGCTGTCGAACTGTTCACCCTCACACTCTATCACTGACAGCATTTACATTCCAACAATGTTTTAGGACAGCATGAAGGCAAAAAGCAGTTAAAACGCAGCCAAATTCACATCAAATGCCCAAATCAAAAAGGGGATCTGACTGAATTCTTCCAAAGTCTTGGATGAGACGTTAGCATTCGTAGATATGCTCTTGAACCTGAGAGCAGCTCGATTCAGCTTCCCTCTTTAAAATCTGAACCTCTTCCCTCTCCCGCATCAATATGAATCAATTGCCAGGCACCCCACAGGGCTTAGGAGAGCCAAAATGAAAACTTTACTCTAACCATTGCTTAGCCACTGTACACTTCCTTCCCTCCTTCATAGGGTGACAGTGGAATGTAGCCAGTTCAAGCTTTCGGCTACCTGGGTTTGAAACCTGACTGTCACTAACTGTCTGACCTTGGTCAAGTGACTTCACCTTTTAGTTTCTTCTGTAAAACAAGAAAAAAATAACAGCTCCTACATTGCAAGGCTGTTGGGAAAATTGAACGAAATCTGTGGTAAGTAAGTGCGCAAAGAATGCAAAACACACAGTAAGTGCTTTAGAAGCGTTAGCTGCTATTACAGTAAAAATCTGATGAACGCAAAGCGCTTAACAAGAGATAACGATGCTGTCATCGTCGCTGGCTTCATGTTGGGATGCCTGTTCAGGGCAACAGCGCAGAGACGTCTCCAAGACTAGGACAACTTAAAAAGAACTGGGGGGCAAGCGAACATAGGTCCTCGTATCTCTTGAGAGGCGAACGTTCGTCACCGATTAACAAGAAATCCGGCCCCCGACCCCAGAACCACGAAAAGTAAAAAACAGGAAGCAGGAAAAGAAAAAAGCCCCCAAACTCGGAGGAACCCATACCCCGATCACAGTGCTCTCCGAGAGGACGAGTGCCACCAACTCCATCCCGCAGAGGCAAGCACGGCACACGCCGCCCAGCACGTTGGACGGGGGCCCCCAGCCTTCTCTCCCCAAACACCGGTCCAGCTCGCGGGGGGCGAGTGGACAGAGGCGGGAAACGTGGGGGTGGGGAGCGGAGTTTTCAAATTCCACGGCCGAGAGGGAAAGCAGCTCCATCCCCATGCAATGAATGAGAGGAGCCAGGACAGTCGGCGGCGGCGCCAAGTTCGGGACCCCGGGGCCGGCCGGCCAACTCGCGGGCTCGCTCCCCGCGGCGCTGCAAGCCCAACCGGCCTCCCAACTCCCCTCCCTCGAACCCCCGGGGGCCGCCTGCCGCCCGCGGGCCCGAGCCCCCCAGCCCGCCCGCCGCCCCCCTCACCTTCCAGCAGCCGTTGAATGATGCTGTCGATGTTGAGTTTATCTATATCCGCCATCGCCTTCCCACTGCCGACCCTCCCGCAGCGGCGCCGCCGCCAGCTCGCGCCCGGGAATCACGCCTCCTTTCCCACGCCACGAGCAGAGGCGGTGGTGGCGGCGGTGGTAGCAGCCGCGGCGGGTCCCCCCCCCCCAGCCACCCCGCTCCCCGCTTCCTCCTTCTCTCCCCACTGGAACCACGAGAAGAACAAAATGGCCGCCGACTCCTTAGCCAGCCTCGGGCGGCGCACGGATGCGCACGGTGAGTGCGGCGGCCCGGCCGGGACTTCTTTATGGGCCATAGGGCGCGCGGGAGGGGGCGGGGCCAGGGCGCGGGAGGGGGCGGGGCCAAGGCTTGGGGACGGGAAGGAGACGGTTGAGCGTAAGTGCTTCCGCATGCGGGATCCTTCCGCCAAACGGGTCGAGTAAATAGGTCCCCTGGCCGGAGTGTGAGTTACAAAGTTGCACGTGGGAGCTGGAACCGGGGGAGTAAATGCAGCTGTGCACTCCCAGAATTGCAACGTCTGCCGGATCTTGTACACTGAGGCCAGATGTTTAGAGACCTGGCCATGTGGGAGCCCACCTAGAGATTTAGGGGGTCCTGGAATTTACCCCTTAAATATGAGGTGGACGTGGAGAGGGAGAATAATAGAGAAGTAGGTTAATTTATTTTGGATTCAGATATGCTGGGACTTGGGAGACAAGGAAGGTTTGTTTGGTGATTAAAAAGAAAAAAAAAACTCTCTGCCAGATAGGTCAAAGTGATGTTATGCATTGTTGAGTGGTGAGAATATGGGTGTATTTGCATATATTTTTTGTGCACTTCTGTAACTTTATCTTTGGGGAAAAGTATGCATCCTCAAAAAAAATTTTAATCATCTCTACCTTTGGATTATGTTTCTTGAACTCAGAAAGTTATATGATCATCGGAGCGGTGACCCTGGTTCCAGCCAGGGCGAAGGTAAACGAGCGCGTGCAGCAGATAAAAGGAGAAGTTGTAGATTTCTCGCGTCCAAGCCCCAGGCGGGAAGAGAAGAGGGAGTTTGTGCAGGCGGGCTGTGCGGGCGGCCCCGCCGGGTTCTACAGACACCCCGAGAAACTTTGGCGCATTCCCCTCCGGCTTCCCTGCCTTCCCCAAGTGCACTCCTTTCCAGGGGGTATCCAAAACTGTGCCACCTCTGGGAGCTGCGCGTTACCGTTAGCTGGGTTTGCGAAGTGCAGCCCACACTCTGCAAACACATCTGCTCTCTTTTCTGACCTTTCCATTTACCTGTTTCTTCCTGCAGCGCTTTACAGTTTGCAAAGCGCTTTTCCTCCCCAGAGAAATTCATTTTGTTTCCCAGGGCACGCAGGACTCACGAATGCCCATCTCAGGATGCCATCCAGGCGATCGCGCCACCTGGGGGCTCCGCGCCTGCTCACTGGTGTCAGCTGGCTGCTGGCACCGGGCTGCTGAGGCTCAGGGATCAACCACTCGCTCCACTTTGCCCAGCCACCAACTCAGTCTCCAGTGCTACTCTTCTGTCCACCAGAAGTCACACGAGTGCTGGTTGGTCAGGCCAAGGCACTGAGCCCAGGTGGTGACATTCTGAGGCAGTGCCCAGAGCTGCTGTGAACATCTGGCTGTTCAGGTTAGGATGGCTCTCGTTGGAGTCCACGAGACCTTGGGCTCCTCCAGGGCAGGTTGCATCATCGAAATGGCATTTAGAGCAGAAAGATGAAAGACAGTGATTCATTCGGCAGACAAATATTTATGGAGCACCTACTCTGTGCCAGGCATTGTTGTAGGCAGGGAAGCAAGAGTGAGCAAGACAGACGAGGCTTTTCTCGGTGAAGAGTCATTTAGTAAGCGGGGTGGACAATAAACAAAGATGCAAAGAAATATCAGCTTCTGCTAAGAGCAGTGGAGAAAAAAAAATACTACTGCCTTCATTTTCTTAGTATGTGCCAAAAATCTTCTCATTGGATCCCCAAGACAGTCCTAGGAATGATGTACTATTCCTATCACCCCCATTTTACAGATGAAGAAAATGAGGCACAAATAGGCTGGGCTGTTTGCTGAAGGTCACACCGTAAGTCACAGAGCCAGGGCTGGAACTCAGGACAGCCAGAAACCACAGCCCTTGTTCATGGTCAATAAATCCCATAGTGAATCCTGGGCAGCAAACACAATCCTGGCACATACTGGGCACAGGATTAATGTGGAACCCAATAGAATGATCTAAATGTGTCTCCACCCACAATGGGAGTGCCATAATTTTCCATACGCAAAATGGCAGGTGTGTTGACCTCTGTTCACATCGTCAGGGCTCACACTGAGCTGGGACATGCGGAGAGCCTCTGTCCCCCTGCTGTTCTCCACTGAGCACCTCCCCTCCAGAGGGCAGTTTTGCCAGCACAGCCTACGCGATTAGCTGGCTCCGAGCCTGAGAGTGGCAGAGCTCACAGGAGTGGGCCTCAACGGTGCCCAGGAACCAGCCACCAGCTCGTGGAGGAAAGAACTCATTGCCTGTTGGCCTTCCCTGTCATTATCAACACTAGTGGCTTCCCTAAGGACCAGCAGATTTTGCCAGAAAGGCTGCTGCCTAATATCCGGAGTGTCCCTTGCCCTCCCTACGCCCCAGTCTGACCGTCTGTAAAATGAGGAGAGTGGAATAAAATGTACTT